>JBAMJV010002936.1:40000-87107 GCA_037951105.1 Echinarachnius parma | reverse complement strand
CAATTTATGATCTTGATATTTTTATCTGGGGAAAGAGTTTTCTATCCATTTAATCATTTCATTGGAAGTTACCTATTTATCACAACTTTGTTGTTTTGGTCACCATGTAAAGCAATCTTTTGGATATACAGGTAATTCAGTGTGAATCATGCACTTGATAGTTAAGCATGAACTTTGAAATGTTGAACATTCATACACATATATTTAACTATAACTTTCCAAGTTCAAAGACTAAAATGCAGATATTTTAAAGATGAATTTAATTGTCACATCCCTCATTTTTCTGGTAATCTTGTAAAAAATTAAATGCTTTTTCAAAATAAATGCAATTATTTTGCAAATATATATGCATATTTTGTATTACTGTAAATGTTGTTATTTGTGCACTTTGCTGAATTCATTCCATACACCTTAACAGATGTGAATATGATGTTTGGTCAAAGTAATTATTAAAAAGAGAGAAAATCAATGGCAATTCAAATTCACTTTGGTATATTTCTAAGAACGCATATAGGTTTTATAAATAGAAGTAGGACATACAAATTGAGATCATTTGAAAGATTAATTTTCATTTTCAAGATTTTATTCAATGTACTTTCAAATGGATTCAACAAAATCCTGAACAAAGGAAATATCAGGAACACCCAATACTCTGGTATATCTTGAGCTAAGCATGTGTTTTTCTTCTGCAAGAGGAACATCAAGTCATTATTCACAAATAAATTTCACATGCAAGAAAATTGTTATTCTAACCAGCAAGGCAATACTAGAACAACACAGGCGCTAGAGGTAGCTATACTGCCTGATCTCAAAGCCATATTTTATACAAGCACCACCAACCAGGCCACCACACATACACTAGTATATACACACTGTATGAGGCACATGCATTTATTACACCCACAATAGGCACCGGAAGACCTCGCCTAATCTAGCTTTTCAAAAATAGTACATGGCAATTCAATGTAGACTTTGCGTCAAATTTGTTTTAATCCTTTTAATCATTTCTGTTATTTCCCCCATTTGGAATTTGTCCATAATTTTTTCAATGGATATCATTCATGTCTATAACATGTTTTTTGGGCCAAGAATTACTTTTGAGCATGAGAATGCATGTCTCATGTTTTGAACAAAATAATATTAAATTGTCTGAATATGAGCCAAAGTACTACATATTATTAAAGATCCTAAGGTGAAATTAAAAGGACTTGGTAACATTGTCCAAATCCTCAAAATCAAATTTGAATTCTAGCGGTTCACTCATACCTTGTTGTATTTGTATTACCAATAAAATCATGGGACACGTTCGATTGAACGTGTTCAGATAGTAAATTATCTGTTGGATTTTCGAAACCATGTACAAAGTGAGTACAGTGAGTGATTGAATATCACTTTGCATTTTTGCTTATTTCTCGGCCATGCAACGTCCATTTGACTTGAATTTTCACACAATACCCTGTGGACATATCAGATAACAATATACATTGCATTATTCCATTCATCACGTTTTGTACATGGGCAACTCCAGCGTCACGGACGTTACAAATCAGAGAATTTTCATGACTTTCCAATGCCACTACTAATTCATACCTCTAACTAATGTCTAACTTTTATTTTGATTACAAAACAATATCCTGGTTAAGTATGCAAAAAAAGTTTCAGAACATTTATCCAATTCGTTACTGAGTAATTCTGCAAAATGTGCGCCGTCACGGACATTACATCTTTTGGACATGACTTTTTGCATCCATATATACTCCGCAAAAAAAGAAACTGGACACTTGTATAAGACCAAATATTTCATATTCATTTACGATAAAATATATGATATTGTATATCAAATTAAAGATTAAATGACCCTCTTCAATGTTGGCATAAAATCCAAATGAAATCATTCATGCATGACTAGTCACGGTCAATTGACCACAGCAAGGTCTGTTTGCAAAAATAGCAAAAATGGAACATCCACTCAACCATATAAATGTTGATAAGCATAATCTAAAACGCTATATTCATGATATGGCATAATTTTTCAATACAAATGTGACCATTTCTATCTTCATCTCAATAAAAAGTATAAATGCAGACAAATTGTGAACGTTGTAGGTTTCATTTTCATCCACAGATGGGGGGGGGGGGGGGGGGGGGGGGCAGATTCCCCTGGACCTTGTAGGGCTTTGATTTCAGATTTGTTTTGGAAAACATGAGCCCTTTTTTTTTTTTTAGGGGGGGGGGGGGGGGGGTGTGGGGGTGTTTCACAGTGAAACTTGGATTTAACAATTATGGAAAGCCATTTGTACAATGTGCCCTTGGAATGAAACATATTCAGGAGCCAAATGCGTATAGAGTGCTCAAGTGTGCTTTTAATAAAAACTTTTTTTTAGAATTTTAGACTTTCCAAATTTAAACTTCATTTTCCGAAAGAGCAGCAAAAAAATGTAACGTTTATATGCCCATCTTAAAGGGACTTAGTAACATTGTCCAAATCCTCAAAATAAAATTTTCATTCTAGCGGTTACCTCATAGCTTGTTGTAACGTTTATATGCCCATCTTAAAGGGACTTAGTAACATTGTCCAAATCCTCAAAATAAAATTTTCATTCTAGCGGTTACAAAATCATGGGACAGGTTTCGGTTTTTCAAATTTCCCTTTCGTTACAAAGATATGTACGATCAAAGTATTCAGATTAGAAAAACTGCCCCAGAGTTTTTCTTACCGTGTACAAAGTGAGTGCAGTGAGTTAGTTTCTATCACTTTGCATTTTTGCTCATAACTTGGTCATGCAATGTCCATTTGACTTGAAATTTTCACACAATACCCTGTGGACATGAGATAACAACAATATATTGCATCAACCATTCATCACTTTTTGCACATGTCAACAAAGTTACTAGATCCCTTTAATTTATTTATTTCAATAGGAAATCACTGTTATTTTTTCTGGTTCATAGCATTACAAACGTGAACCCATTACGAATTAGAGCAAAAAAAAACAACACTGATTTCCTATTGAAATCTATATCTCGGCCAATACGTCACACATTCAATTAATTTTCAACCAATATTGTTATGCTTTTTTTGAAAAATATAGTTCGAATTGAGAAATGATATAACTAGATTTGTATGATGTCACAGCTTCAGTACTCTATATATCTGAACTTTCCATAACACTTCGCGTTTATAACTTGAAGTATTTTTTATAAAAGAAATGGTTAATGATTTTTATCAACATTATTGGTCTTTTTAAAGAACAGATTTAACAACTAAAACAAAAAAAAAAGAGTAATGGCTTTTTCATAATTTGTAAGTCCAACTTAGTGTTATGTTCGACGTGGGATCTTTGTGAAACATCCCCAGGTAAAAATGAGATTTCACACACATTTTTCTGAATAAAAACAATTTTAATTTTTACTTCATTCGAAACAAGATTAGGAGCAGGCTAGATGTTAAGTAGAAACAATAATTGCTGTGTTTCACTACAATTTCAATACAAACTACTTGGTGAAATATTCAAATCTTACCTGAAATCTCAAATGTCTAACATCGTGAAAGTACCTCTAGTTAAAACAAAAACCTGTGGAACCTCTTTATGATGAGCTGCTAATTTGAGGTACCTGATATAGTGAGGTCATTTTGCATGTTCAGGTCTAATGTGCAACAGGGTTGCCCTTTCAGTTAAACAACTGATCTACCAAGGGGCCCTGCATACAATAAAATCAACAACACAATGAGAATAAATACAAATGAATAACAAATATATACATAAAATAAGTAATAAATCAGTGTCAGAGATAACTAACAACTACTTTCATCCAAAAACAAACTAAAACAAAAAAAACTAAAAAGAAAACCTAACTTTTGCTCAGATTGGGAACTGTGGTAGTGTGTGATATATTTACTACTAAAATGTATACTAGGAAATAATCAATCATGGATACAAGGTAATTGTTAAAATGAGGACTCGCTGAACTAACAGGTTTGAGATCGCATTGTCATGTTCATTGAGCTTCATTTTGTAATGTTTTCTAAATGTTTTCTAATGTTTGTAGACTCGTCATTTGTGGTAGCTGTTTGTCATGGATAAGAAATTAACATATCACTATATCTTTAGACTGGACGCTGATTATTGTGTTGTGTTATACCATTTACCGGGAGCAATAGGAAACTTCATCCAGTTAACTACTTCACTCTATCCAGTACAATTTTATCTTATTAGGGATTCAGTTCCAAGTAGTACCTTAAATCTTGAATTCTCTCAATTCAAATAATGTCTGTCAAATGCACAAGAATGTCTGTATTATAATCTGGCACTCGCAAGAAACAACTTCTTCATTAATTTTGTCTCTTATCCATTTTAACGAGCTTAACATTATACATAATTTAAAATAAGCATTTTTAATAATCAACCTTACAGGTAAGCGTACCATCAGATATTACAATTACTACATCTATACCTCGTAGGTATGTTGACTGGATCAAATCATCAATTAAAGGTATGGTGACAAGAAAACTGCCTCAAAATTGTGTTTTACTGTATCTAAGGTAGATTTTCATGAAGATTACTAATACAAACATATTTTCTTCGTGGGAAAACCCGCTAGAATTAAAAAAATCAACTTGTAAATTCACTTTCGGAACCCCCGTAAAAAAACTGAGTCCGGCCGAGAAAAAAAATGTCATCTTTGTGACGTCACCTGCAGACAATCGCAGTTTAGCTCGGTCATAGACGTACACGCTGAGTGCAATACTCACGTTGACACAGAGATATTATTTCCATTTGTTTCAATATTTGCAAACATTTGTTTAGGTTTATATCATGGACGATATACACTCAGACGGCTGCATCCTGCTACAATTGATTTCTTAGCAATTCTTAAGCATTTTCAGTTAAACCTCAATTTACAATTTACAACTTAGAGCAAAAGCCAAACCCAGATTACTGAATCATCTCAATTTACAAGCAAAAGCGATTTTGTTTTACTAGCAAGTCATATAGGCTCTGCATGTAAACCATGTACATTCCTCCGTGTTGCGGTCTGCTTGTGATGTCATGAATCGGGTGACACGTGCGCACATTCCCGCTCCGCTATAAATGACTTTTTTAGGAGCATGGAACGCCGATGCGAAATAAAGCAAAAAAGTTGCATGAAATTTACCTTTTTTTCCCAAAAGAGTGTGGCATATCAATAAAGGCACATATTTAAAGCTATAAACCTGAATCAAAGCTGGGATTTCCCCCCTCCTTTAATATATGCAACACATAGGCATTATCATGTATGCCAACCTAAGAACTACTATACTGCAAAAAGCTGAACATAAGATTCTGGGACATACTTTGTTATGTCATAAACAATCCACAATTTTGTCCTAATAGTGTCAACATCATTGTAAACCATTTACACATAACTCACAGCAAATGCGATCTCATGAAAGCATCTTTATTTTCATTTTGACCATTTCCACATGAATTGTAATTTCTTAGTTGAACCATAACTTATCTTTGTGGGTTTCATTGTGAATGTGGCATTTGGCACAACACTGATCAACATTTATCATAAAGCATGAAAATGTTGTGTTATTAATTACAAAATTAATATAACTTTTTTCCAGAGGTAATCTCCTACATCCCCGTTTCTTTTTTTTCTTCAATCTCCTTTCTTGTTCTTCTTCTTCTTTTTCTTCAGTCCCTGATCTGTAAAGATACAAATATAAATTCAGTTTTATTTTTATAAGGTAAACAAAAAACAAGCAGGAAATAACAAGGTGGATCTTCGTCTGCACGCATTTGAAATTTATGTCTTCGACATTGGGCAATTTACATAAGCAGTCAGTCACCTTGACTTTTGACCCTTTAGATCTGGCTCCTCAAAATCTTACGAGAACCAAGTTTGGTTCTTAAAGGGAAATGAAACCCAAGCAAAATTTTGCTTTCATAGTCTTGAGGAGATTAAGAGAAATAATCTCTAAAAGTTAAAGCACAATCGGGCAAGAAACAAGAAAACTACGGCTCTTTGAAGATGTCCATTTATTCCTATGGTGAACTCAAATTGGCGATGCACTCTGATACATGTAAGTGTGTGGACAACTCCACATATGTTTTGTAAACAAAAGTTCACATTTTTACAGTTTTCTTCATAGTCACATTTTTTCATTCCCCCAACTCAGTATATGTTATGTATAAAAGCATTCTAAAAACATATTTTAAACTTGAACAAAGGGTAAACATAAATGTTGAGAAAATTGAACAAAATTGAAATTTTGTGTACAAAATGTATGGAGAGTTGTCCACAACTTTGCCAGAGTGCGTTGCCAATTTGAGTCACTCAAAGAAATACATGGCTCTTTTCAAAGAGCCATAGGTTTCTTATTTCTTGACCAATTGTGCTCAAATTTTTCAGGACTATTCATTATATTTAGTGTCTAAAAAATAGTGCATACAACAATATGTCTGAATGTTATATATTGCACTAACATGCTTTTTTTCTTCATATAATGAGCCACATGATCTTTGACTATATCAATATGACCCTAAAATGAAATAAGTTTGTTGGCTTCTTAAAGGTTCACCTGTAAAGTGTCAGATATTGCCTAAAATGATATTGAGAATTAAATCCTATACCAAAATCATAGTTATACAGGGTGGCCCCCAAAAATCGGACACTTCACAAAATAAAGTACCAAAATGTTGATGTCCATCAGATAGGGTGTCTTTTCCAATGAAAAACAATACCAAGAACAGAAATTTTGGTTGTGTAGTTTTTGTTTTAGGACGCTGTAGGTAACACCATGTCAGGTTCCCTTTTTTGTCAACTTTTTACCTTGTCACTGCAAATTAAATAGCATAATGACGTCACAATTAAGGGAAATGGAACATTCCTATTGGTTGATTGACATTGCATATTTCGGTATACTGAACGTTGTCATGGAAACGTTCATTACAACATCATTTTATGTACGTTATGTGTGTGCACATTTCCCTAAGAGAGAGTCAATGAGCTGTGCAGAGGATGGCCTTGGAGTGCGTGTATACATGTAGGTCTGAGTAATGCTTGCCGTTTCTTTTAGCACATGCTGGTGCTTGCACAAAGTATATGCATGGCCTACGATAGATGGAGCATCATGGAAGAAACTCTCACAATTTGAGCAAGGTTAATGTTTGGTTCATTGACATAACAAAATCAGTCCTCAGAATCATCATCTAAGATAACAAATAGTATGGTGGGGTTACCAAACTTCGCGCAGTTAACTTTTCATAATGATTCCAATATCAGTTTATTCAGAATATTCTTTAGTATATGTTTCGGTCTGTTTTTTAAACACTTCCATTTCTATTGACAAAAAAAAAGGGGGACCAAACTTCGGGCAGCAGTTTTCCCATTCATTTGTATGCGCATTTAAAAGCCCATTGTAGCTGTTTTCACTGCCATGCACGTACAAAATCAGAGAGTCCAAACTTCGCGCATTTGGATGCATACGCAATGGTTTGGAGCTGTATGCAGCTGGCAAGTTAACAGCGCGAATTCAACTGCGTGAATTCAACTGCGCCAAGTTGTGTGCCGCGCAAAGTTTGGTACCCCTACCATACATGCTTTTTGTTGCTAAATATTCCACAATACACCCCTCTATGTTTTAAATTTCGTGGAATTGCACTCGACATACGGCCTTAATGCACTGGATAAATTCAAAATGTATTTGTGTATAATTTTCCAGTATGCCTTATTTATATATGATTGAGTGACCCCCGCATCGGCACCCTACAACATTTCCGACAGTTTAAGACTTAAAAATCATTCAAATTTCTTGAAATTGTACTCACATATTGAGAAAATAGTGCAGATTCCGATGCGATGATCAGATTTGCGATATATTAATTATATTTTGAGATATCGCCTTCGAACGCGCGCGTTGTTTTTTGGCTTCACGAGTTCGAAGTGTTTTTAATACCGTCACCCCCTCAACCCTCATTGACAATGCACGCAACTCAAAATTTCTTGTGCGATGTTGGTATTATTTATCGTATTTACTTGTATTACTCGTAGCGGACGATCTACGCATTATTTCTCCTCAAAATTTCGACCAGGCCCAGTTTCTAATGGTAGCGCGCATCATCTCATGCGCGATTTTTTACAACACGCGCAAAAACAAATATTACGCGGGGTGCCGATATTAAAAACAGTGCCGATGTGTAGTACACCTACCATACAGGGAAACCCCGTTATAACGAGGTGGTCGGGACTATCTTAAATGAACGTATGAATCGGGACGAAAGGACTCTCCTCGTTATAAACGGTACCTCGTTATAATGGGGTTTCCCTGTACCATGAAATTTAGACATATATATACTCATTTCATTTGTATTAACTTTGCCAATATACTGTACAAGTTTCTTGTCAAACTTACCAGATTCGTCCTTGGTGAGCTTCTTTTGTTTCAGCTTCTTCATCTTCTTCCCATCTTTCCTTTTTCCATTTAGCTTTTTCTTCTTTTTTTTCTTTGGCTCCTCTTCTGTTTTAACAACCGAGACAAATACAAACAAGTTTTATCCTGGGCAAATTAAAGCTCTGGCATTTTTACTGCTGGCATTTTTGTCACTGGCATTTTTACCACTGGCATATTTACCACTTTCTTTTTTTTTCACTGGCAATTTTTCCTCTGCTGTTTTTTCCAGCTGCCTGCCCCCCCCCCCCTCCTACCCCTAGGCGTCCATATAATGCCCTCCCCTTCTCCCCCGCCGACAGTTGTGGAGATGGAGATGGAGTGGAGATGGTGCACACAATGTGTGCTGGTTTGCATTGTATCCTATGATTATCAATCATATAAGGCGCTATATTATACTCGTTTAGATATCAACCCTCAAGTTATAGCCACATTCTTTACATTAGTATCGGTTATTAGATTTGGATTATAAAATGCCAAACACTCGCCAATACCCGGTTTTCAATATTTCATTTTACTATTCGAAAGTCGTTATTGAATTCTGGTCATTTTTCCATTTCAAAATGGGTTTCTGTTCAAATTTGTATTTCTGTTTTTTGTTCTCAAATTGAAAAATTAATTATCCACCTGTACCTTGATTATTCAGTTTATGTTGCTTGTTTAAGGATAGACAAGGGAGATGTCTCATTTGACTTTGAGGTATCATTTCCTTAAACAATTTAGGGATCTAAAGCATCCAATGCACATAATACAAAGACTTTCCAACAGAAATTGGGAATGGCTGTAAATGTATCAATTTACATTACTTTACCTTCTTGCTGGCTGACATCTGCCCCAAACTCCCACAGCCACTGTCTGTCCATTGCTATGCGTTTACCTCTGCTGCTGCCCGTATCGAAAAACTCTCGCTCTGTGTCGTGCGCCACAAGGCAGATACTCTGATAGTGTATCCTCTCAAGGACTTTGCACTGGAAGACAGACACAAAATAAAGGGAACACATAAATTATTATTTAAAAAAAATCAAAACCATTGCACTTTTTATATAGCTGATGTAAAATGGCTGGAAATGGTATTTTGGGCGCAGCTGCAGTGTCCCTTGAAACCTAGGTTTCACCTTTGACCCATGACATTTTTTAGACAATGTTGTATCTACTCATTATATTAGCACTACCCATTCCTAGGTATAATTATAGATCAGAATTGAATTTTGGGCACACTTCGATCACTGATCTTGTATTATTTAGACCTTTTACCCAGAAACAATCAAAATCAGTTAAAAAACAAGAAAATACATAAGAAATTCCCAAAACAAAAAATTTTGCTTAGCACATGTTGAAAAGTTTTTTATTTATATAATATTGACTGGCCTTGAGTGGTATTTCAAAAATATTCAATCGCTAGAACCATATTGCATGAGTCGAAGACGAGTGTAATATTCAATATTTCTGATCAATATATCACAAAAGAACAAGCCAGTCAATAATATCATCATTATACATACTATACCCATAGCAACGCTCGAAATTAGCACAGGCCCGATGGACCGGGGCCACCAAAAATTGCTGTCGGGCCAGTAAAAAACTAATATTCCCAATGTTTGCTGGCCCGATCGGGCCACCAAATGTTCAAACAATTGTACACAATATTATGGTACTTATTGCAAATTTGATACCTCACAGAAAATACTTGATTTGTTGTTTAAAAAGAGAGGAAAGAGAGGACAATAATGAACAGTTTCAGCGCATTGACAGCTCAGAAAAGCTAAAGACGCAAATGATTATAATTAGGTACCATATTTATTTTATAAAAGCCTTGTTTTAATTGCCCCCCCCCCCCCAATATTTCATTTTTATGAGGTTTCCAAAGAGTGATCTACAAAAAAAGTAAGGTCAAAGAAATGTGAGAGCATATTTTCAAATAATCAAATTCGATCATGCAGTGCAACATCGTAGGCTGTAGTCGATTGACTTTGCATGTGACTGCGAATGACTGAGTTGTGTCCGCTGTGAAGCCGAATGTTGTGACTTGCGTGTGATATTGTTTACGAAGAATCTGGAGTTTGTTTAATAAAACACAATTTTAAAATAAGGCAATTGACTATAGGGTTTTCAGACATTGCACAGAATTCTGAGGTCAAATAATGGTGAATTTCTCCTCTTCTATCATCAGATCATTTTTGTTTTGTCCCCGATTGATTGCCTATGGCAATTTTACTTATGTTTTTCTTTATTTTTTTCGGGCCAGTAAATTTTGGTTTCGGGCCACCAAAATTTGAAAAATACAAATTTTACTGGCCCGACCGGGCCACCAGCAAAAAAAGTTAAATTCAAGCGTTGCCCATAGGAAAACATAAATAAATGAATCATTAAATCTTAATCGCATAATGTGTATGAAAAATGACCAGTATATATCGTTGAATATCAAATAATCATTTGCGAATTGCGTAAACCCAAAGGTAAACCAACCCTGACGTCATAATAAGACAGTCACATGCGCAAATTATTCATTCAATTCATACGTCATTAATAAACGCACGCACACATTTGCGCACTTTGTCTTTGATTGATTATATATATGAGGAAGGGTTTGTAGAGTTGCTGAATACATAATAGTAATATCATTTACAATTATAGAATTTGTATGCATAAGTACATTTTAGCAAATTTAGCAAATTTCCAATAAATTAGCAATTTATAGACTAAGAAGGCATTTTTGCATTAATTGCAAAGTTAGTTTGTTTTTTTCAAATTGTGTAGGAGTGTTGTTATCTGATGGAAATAATAAAGGTATAGAAATGAGACTATCCGAATAGATACCATTTGTACAGTACTTGTAATGTAGGGTCTGAAACAAGAGACCATAATAGTTGTAAGGGGAAATGAGAACAGAGATACACTGTGTGGAGATGACCTCCACCAATCCTTCACAGTTCATGCACCCTTATGTAATACTTGTTTTCTGCACTATGGAGGGGCATGCAGGTCAAGTTAGGGCAGCTTCCATATGTCTTATCCATTGGTTACCATGCCTACAAAGGGGGTACAGTAGTGAGGAGAGATTTCATTTGGGGTTAAGGAATGTGGGTGTCATTAAAGGCAGATATGCTGTAAACACTTCACTGTTTCAGTTTATAGCTTGTTATATATCACACAGTGTTGAATTTGATACAATTCTACCTGGTCTCTCATATATCTCCTGCAGCTACAACAAGAGCCCCAGGGGGGCACGACGCTCACCTGAGGTCAATCAATTCACATCTGGCGCATGTTCTCTCTGGCACCCTCAGAAGATATGAAATCAGTTGAAATCATGCCAAAATCTATAATGTGATGTACTATTTAATCAATAACTTTTGATCCCCTGTACCTAACATTATGATTTACCATAATGTTTGGGTGAATCATAAAAAAAGACAGACACACATATAAGACAAAGCTTAACACATTTCACCAGCCACTGACCACTTCAGCATATTAACCCCACTCACATAGGGACCCTATGGGGCCATTCTGCGATATGACAACTTGCATTGTCATTTACCGTAAATCTCCGTGTGTACGGCGCACTTGTGTATAAGGCGCACCCCCTACTTTCTAAAAAAAAGAAATTTTGTTTTGGGACACTTACTTACAAAGATCTTCAATTATGAGAAAAATTTATAACAAATTGTTAATTATTAGATAATTGCATATATAATGAGTACTGCTGCTCATGAATGTATGAATATTCATTAGTAATTTGCTTAATAAACTTGAATTTTTTACCTATTTTTTACCTATCTTATATATTTATTTTTTTTGCTGTACCTGTGTATAAGACGCACCCCCAACTTTTTCTATTTGTTTCCGACGGAAAAAAGTGCGCCTTATACACGGAGATTTAGGGTATATAGATAAGGTCTACATGTTACAAAATGTCCAGATTGTAATACTTGTTGATGTGGAGAAGAAAATATTTGAAATTCATTTCACATTTCCTACGAGCCATTCTTGGGTCCCATGCAGCTAGGTAAGAATAAGACTAGTTATTTGAGGTGTACAGGAAGAAAGAGCATAAATTCCTTTATTTTTAGAGCCCTATTTTGTTACTCTACCTGCTTGAGTTATGTTTTAATGATTTTTATTATTGTGTAAATAACTATAATTTAGAAAAAATCCTCAAATTGGCAACACATTGTGATACATGTATTTGTGAAACAGATATATTTGTGTTCAAATTGGCATCTTTGCGGCAAAGTCACTATATTTGTCTTAAATGGTTATTACTTAATATTTTCCACCTATTTTTATGCCATTGATCCGTCGATGAAATTTAGGAGTTGCCAATTTGTAGAGGAAAACAATGATCAATTGTGCCTTAAAATAGCTCTCGTCCTTGATGGGATTACAGCTAGGTTCGGTATGATTTGATCATTTGATCATCTTTTGAAGGAACACCAAAATGCACAAACAACTTTCATTCTTCATCTACCATTTTAGCAACTTTGGATCCCCTCCCTAAAGATAATTAAAGGAGTATATACCTCTGTGCAAAATTTAAGCTAGAATTGTTGAATAAGTAGTAAATGCATATAACAGAAAGAAAATAAAACAAAAACAAAATGTGACCTAGAAAACATCAATGATACAATAGGGGCATTCACACATGCTAAAAAGTAACAATTGCATGTTGCTTCAAATCATGATTATTTTTTTGCATATTTTATATTCATTTAATTCCAATGGGTTAATTTAATAGCATCATTTTATTCTCTGGTCTCTAACAGTCGAAAAAGCACAATGCAACTGAGTGTGCAAATGGAATGCTGTGAAACCACTAGACCACCGAAAGGCTGGTTAATTTTAGAGTTTGATTCTAACTATCCCAGTAAGTAAGGTTATTTAATTCATTTAATTGTGCTGGGTCATTAAAAAAAGTATGTTTCTTGCATGTTCACACAGGCAAAAAAAACACCTCACAACCTGCTGGATTGTACGATTTTTAAATCAAAATGCACATGAGCAACTGGACCAAACTTTGACCTACATGTAACTATTCCGCACCCATCCATTGACCGAGTGCTGAAGATACTGTAAGCATGCATTTTGCATGTTGGATATGAAAACTGATACAATTTACACTGTTCACACACACAAACACCACTTGCAAAAAGATACACCAAAAGTGTATTGCACATGATGATTTGAATCATACTTATTTTCATAAATAATTCGAACTACTATTTTCACGCACAAAACCGCCCCTCCCCCCCCCCCCCCCCCCCCCGAAAAAAAATAAATAAAAATAATAACAAAAAAAACAAGAACTCGGACCTGTAGAGCGTTCACAAGAAAATCTCTGCGGCGGACGCGGCGGACGCGGCCAAATCCATAGTATCCCCCGAAGTGGTTCGGGGGATACAATAATGAATTGCAACCTAAATAATCATAACTATTTGGGCAGTGTGAATGGTACTAGCAATGAAAGCTGCTAACAAGGTCAAGCATGAAAACATCAAAACATGAAAACACATGCTATAAATAGAAAGATTTGGGTCAAAACATGGTCCTAGATGTAAACAAGTGTCTGGGTTTCCTATTAGCATATTTATTTGCATATTTGGGAGAATGGTGATTGGCTGAGAGCAAGAGAAGGATAACCAGGTGCTTGTTAGTTGGTCTGCAGGTGGTAGGGCCCCAAAAAAAACTGTTACGCCCACAGGGCCCTTGTGGGGCCACCCACAAAAATCTTGTGAACAACTTTCATTCTTCATCAATAGAGGCATCTACATATGAAATATCAGGTCTGTCATACTTCTGGATCTTGAGAAGAAGATGTTTAAAATTTACATATTTTTTACACTTGGTGCCCTCCTCCAGGGCCCCCCTGGGGGCCACGCCCACCATTTTAGCAACTTTGGTTCCTCTACCCCTAAAGATGATTCCTGCCATGTTTGGTTGGAATCTAATCATTGATTCTGGAGAAGAAGATGAAAATGTATATTTCCTATGGTAGGGCCCCCCAAAAAACTGTTACGCCCACAGGGCCCTTATGGGACCACCCACAAAAATCTTGTGAACAACTTTCATTCTTCATCAATTGAGGCATCTAAATATGAAATATCACGTCTGTCATACTTCTGGATCTTGAGAAGAAGATGTTTAAAATTTACATATTTTTTACATTTGGTGCCCTCCCCCAGGGCCCCCCTGGGGGCCACGCCCACCATTTTAGCAACTTTGGTTCCTCTACCCCTAAATATGATTCCTGCCAAGTTTGGTTGGAATCCGATCATTGGTTCTGGAGAAGAAGATGAAAATGTAAAAAGTTTACGGACGACGGACGACGCACGACGGACGACGCACGACGCACGACGCACGACGCACGACGGACGACGGACGACGGACGACGGACGACGGACGACGGACAAAAAGCGATCACAATAGCTCACTTGAGCCTTTGGCTCAGGTGAGCTAAAAATGCCTTTTCAATATGATTGTGAATGTTTATTCTTTGGCTGCATTTTCGCACACAGGTTTTTTCTATAAACTGGACTAAAAAGGCACCTGAAAATGTCATCATTATGAAATCAATGTTGGGATCATGTTGGATAACTTCGATCTTATCATCCTTTAGTAACTAACATATTTTCCATCCTATACATTGTGCAGTCTCCATTTTTAAATTTTTTTAAATTGTAAATCTTATCTTTATTGTGACAAATTTATAGAAACATTGTGAACTCGCATATTTACCACTGTCATTTTTTCCACTGGCATCTTTTCCTCTGGCATTTTTTTTCCAGCCGCCTGCCTTCCCCCACCCCCCCCCCCCCCCCCCCCCCCCCCGGCTACCCCTAGCCGTCCATATAATGCCCTCCCCTTCTCCCCATATAATGTATTATCAAAATTGGATAACTTCGATCTTATCATCCTTTAGTAACTAACATATTTTCCATCCTATACATTGTGCAGTCTCCATGTATTTTTTTGTTGTTGTAAATCTTACCTTTTTTTTTGTGACAAATTTGTAGAAACATTGTGAATAAAGTGTAACAATAAAGTTCAATGAAACTGGCGTGTAATTATTTTGTATGTCACACAAAAGTAGTTTTCAAAATATGCCTACCGCTTTTTCTATTTCCAGGATTTTCCGCCTAGCAAGGGCTTTGGCCTGTGCTGGTAGGAGGACGTGGCTTTCTCCTTCCTTGGGCTTAGCCTGCGCCTCCAGCTCCATCTGCAGCTCGTGCTGCACGACAGGGTCCCGAGCTTGCTGCTTCCATGAAGCATGGGCTTGCTTCATTTTTTCCTTGTTGGACAAATCTTCCTGAGCTACATATTTGGAGGAAATTAATTTACACAAAATAAATGTTTGTTCAGCTAATACACTACTCAGTTTTAATTGTCATTAATGATTATTAAGTTGATGTTTTTAATTACCAAGTTGCCCCTTCATCTGATGCTAGAAGTTAAAACATACAGGAAAACTGGAAACTGAAGATAACTTGGAATGGAGCAAGACTAGAACAATGTGACTGCTGTCTACTTGGGCGACCTTAATTAGATAGATCTTTGATACTTGGCCCATATCACCAAGTTCAAGGGAAAAGTCAGCTCTATTTAATTTCATTTATTCAACCATAAAAACAATACAAACAAATTGCAAAATCAAGACATTGTTTTATGGTTTTTATTATTCCTAGGAATAATATATAAAAATGCCCTTAAAATATATAATGTTTAAGTTAAACATACAAAGTATAATAAATACACATAATGCACACACACAATAGGCTATAGCCTAGCAGAAAATTTTGCAGGCTATTAAAGAACAAAACAAATCAAAATGTGTAGGCAAATCAATTATACTCCATACCAAAACACTATTTCCCTCTTCCAACTTTTTATTGAATAAATCAGCAGATACATAGCATTTCTAGAAATCAGGCCTGTGTTTAATTTCAAGCACCGCACATTTGCTCCATTAAATTGTGGCACTTCCCTAAAAATTAAAGGACTAATCCAGACCTGTTTGAGGCAAATTTCAATACAAAGATGAAACATTTTCAAACACAACTGTGAACATATTTGATTGTAATCAATCATTTTCAATAAAACATAGAATTGGTTGATGGTATATGAAAATAAGTGGATTGATAACTTCATTGCGTGCCAAATGTATTTGTGCCATCATTTTCATTTTCAAGGAAAATCGTTGGAAATGAATGGCAATTTGAAACTTGATGATAAACAAAATCAGAATAATCATTAATCACGTTTATGAGATCCAGGCTTTCATATGATTCGGCAAATTGTTAATTGTCAAATTCCATGTTCAGAATTTAGAGGTTATTTGACATTATGGACTCACTTGTTTCAAGAAATGTTTGGTGAAAATTAGCAAAACTTTTCATAACTTTCTTTTATTCCACTTTTAATCAAATTGTCATTGTTGTGTTTGTAAATGTTGACTATCTTTTATCAAAATGAAGTTCAAACAAGTCTTGGTTTGTTTGAATAGGAAATCAATTTGCCTTTTGGCATCTACTTACCGCCCAATCTGGTCATTTCTTTGGACATGTACATGTCGTAGAGCCTTGCCTTTTTCTGTCTGGAACCGACTACAAATTTCTTTATAGCGGAGTCATTCTCCTTACGCTGCCGGTTGTGAATGTAATTCTGAAATGAAACAGCAAGCCTAATTGAAATACACACACCCATCATACAAGACATACATCATACAAGACACACATGGTAAGTTAAGACCAGCATCACATAGGGAAAGCTTTCATATCATTGTGACCAACTGGCAAGCATTAGAAACACATTATTCTTATAAAATTTAAAATAATCCATGACTGGGTTGTATTATTATTATCATTATTATTACCATTACACTATTATCAATATAACATTAATGGTGGTGGTGATCAATCATGGTGATCATGGTGGGGTGGTGGTATTAATATTTTTAATAACATTAATGGTGTTGGTGGTGGTGGAGATGGTTTTGGCCCTTCTGCAAAAATAAAATACTACTATTCAAAAATCCTACACAATTTAGTACACATTTAAATACATTAATTAGTGCATTTAAAATTGCTTTTGTGATCTTTCTTTAGAATAATTACTTTGACCAAATAAAACGATGGCGGATCAAAACTTGGCTGTGGTGTGGAGGGCACTCTTTTTAAATTTTTTTAACAATTTTTAAAACCTGGTAACTTTGATAATTTGTATGTGTTTTTCCATCGAAGCATAACTGAATTGCAACTTAATTATTGAAAAAATAGTATTCTTAGTTATATAAATGAAGGTAACCTCTTTAGTAGTCCATTCCATCAACAAGTTCAGAAAAATATGTTTCCAGAAAAAATATAATTGGAAAACACTAGTATCACCATACTACAATATGGGTCTGCATATATAAGTACGAATACTACCTTTGTCCGGAGCGAATGAATCTTCTGGGATTCTATTGTCTGCAAACATACGTGTGAATAGGATTGGCGCATTCGCAAATGTTTGGTGAGTACGAAGCCAGTAAATAATAGTTATTTTGAAAGTAGTGGTAATGAATTATACAATCCTTTGCAAAATGTTAGGCACAAACAGGTACCACAACTTATAATTATAATTTATGTTGTTTTTTGCCTGGTGGTCCCCTTTAAGTTTGACCAATACTCTCCTTATGCATGGTTTTATCATAAAGCATCCAAACTCAGGGTTATTTTTTAAATACCTTCACTTGGTTGGATGTGCATCCGGATGCAGATACTGCATTCTTGATCAGCTTCTTCGCCTCCACACTCCTGGAATTCTTCATTCCAGAATCCCAGAGCTGTCCGAGTATAATACGGCCTCTAATAGTATTTTAGAAAGGGGTAGAAAGATTGTACAGAACACATGATACACATGCATGGCTGGACATGGTAATGAGCCTGAACAGTTTCCACAATATCAAGCTGTTTAGGTGTAATGGCTTAAATAACCAAATCATCTCTGTCCAGTAAAAGAAAGTCTGCCATTTTACATTGAATTATTCAATTAATACAAACAAACTTCTGATATTCTACGGATGTTTCTAAGCGCATTATTACACTTGGTCATCAGGTACAGGTCAAACCCGCACAATTATCATGGCACCATCTCAACTCCCTGGGGAGCATACTAGGCTAATTAACACCTGACCAAGACCAAGTACCCATTTATACTCCTGGGTAAAGTCTAGAGAGCAGCAATTGTGGATTAATTGTCTTGCTTAATCGTTTGAAGCCATGAATATGAATATTTTTTTATTTCGGGGGGGGGGGGGGGGGGGGGGAGGGGGGGGGGGCGGGAAGCATGTATGGTATTGGGTCCTATTACCGGATACCATTTCTTTACGCCATGAAAACGATCAACATGAAGAACAGAGATATGAATAAAACACAAATAAGTGATCTATATATTCTCAAGATAAAGAATTGATAACTTATTTCGTAGAAAAAAGCGGCAAACTTACTCAAATTGAGCTTTTACGGCACCCTTTCAAGAAAGCAGAATTTTTTGTAGCGCACAAACCGGGTTGTATTAACCGGACGCACCAAACGTGAATGTTTTGCATGGGAATGTCATTGACATGCGCGCTGTCACTGGTGCGCGGCAAAACGCGCGTATAACGCCTCAGGGCGCTTATTTTCTTCGGGAAATGGTGGAAAATGTTTGCTAAACATCCATTTATTATCCTCCGTTAATGCCGACTTTCAAATTCAACTTTCAAAATTCGAACGTTTTTCCTATTGGAATTTGCATGTACGGTAATACGGCGCTAATGTGCTTTCGTACTCCTTTTCCTAACCCTAACCCTAACCCTAAGTACCCTAACCCTAACGGCTACGTGTTAGGGAATAGGGTTAGGGTTAGGGTTAGGGTTAGGGTTAGGGTTAGGAAAAGGAGTACGAAAGCACATTAGCGCCCGGTAATACAACCCGTTCGGTATTGCAACCCCTTGCTATACCATAATCTTGATGAGAAAACAAAAAGAGATTTGCAGTCTTTTACACTGTATTAGTGTTATATTTCCTCTGGCATTTTTAGTTATTTACCGCTAGCATTTTTACCGCTGGCATTTTTACCACTGGCATTTTTTCCTCTGGCATTTTTTCCACTGGCATTTTTACCACTGACATTTTTTCCTCTGGCATTTTTACTACTGGCATTATTACATCTATATGGACATGGTAAATTATTTCGTTACAACTACTAACTAACCTTTTGCTTAAGCTTGTGACTGTCGACTTGGACTTGTTCTTTGTTCCCGGAATGTCGGCGCCTGCGCCATCTCTACCCTCCATGATCACTGATAGCATTCACAAAACTGACTACTGAGCTAGCTGAGACTAAAGACTGAGTGAGAGTTTACTTTTCAAAAATACTAGTAGACGGTATGGTTGAGTGACCCCCGCATCGGCACCCTAAAACATTTCCGACAGTTTAAGACATAAAAATCATTAAAATTTCTTGAAATTGTACTCACACATTGAGAAAATAGTGCAGATTCCGATGCGATGATCAGATTTGCGATGTATGTATTACATTTTGAGATAGCGCCTTCGAACGCGCCGAGTGGTTTTTTGGCTTCCCGGATTCGAAGTGTTTTTAATACCGGCACCCCCTCAACACTCGTTGACAACGCACGCAACTCCAAATTTCTTGTGTGATGTTAGCATTATTTCACAAATTTCACAAAAATACTCGTAGCGGACTATAAACGCATTATTTCTCCTCCAAATTTCGACCAGTGCAGTTTCTAAGGGTAGCGCGCATAATCACACGCGCGATTTTTCACAACACGCGCAAAAACAAATATTACGCGGTGTGCCGATATTAAAAACAGTGCCGATGTGTAGTACACCTATCATACCTGTCGAAAATATGAAAACAACGGCTACACTGTACTCTACAGTACCGTATATCATCACACGTACGTGTATGTAGCAATGACTGTGTGTACCGGTATTGCGATGCGCAAGTTACTAGATTTCGATTGCATTATACACTTGTACAGTAGCTGATTCGTCAAAAGTTTCCCTTTGTAGTCTTATTTTCATGCTGTATTCATATGTATCTAATTATGTACCGTTATATTTTAATGACTTTGCGTAGTGAATAAAAGAACATTTCAAAACATTAATCAATTTTATGTAATATTAATTTTGTCCCTCCAATATAAAGTAATAATTAACATGACCATTCACCTTTCCATTTAATTACAAATGTATAATGATTTTGCGTTAGGAGCCTACTGTCTAGTAATACAGACTAAATGAGAAGGTACCATTTTCCAAGATGACCGCAGATGGCGTACGAACGGGATCTGTTCACAGAAATACAATATAAATACTAGAACCCCAACTGAATAAGCGTATAGCGTTTTAACCACAGAGATAGGCCACACCTTTATCAGCAAGTTTTTGAAAATACGCACCGAATGTCATGCAAATGAGGTAGTACGTCAGATTTTTTTCATTTGAATAAATTATCAGACGTGGATTCATTGGATAAATTAACACATTACGCAAAAAGCTAAAGTAATTACGCATTGCGCACTTGCAGTTGCCATGGCATTTAAACACGCACTTCTCAGCAAAATTGCGCTTCATAATACCAAAGCCGCTTAAGTATTTTAATTCATCTCTATTATTTTAATTACGCGCAGTACTAACAGTTACGCGATGTCATGTATTTAATTGCGCACAGTCAAGAAACAGGGGATTTCCCTACTAGGATCAAAATATTGTTTTTCATTGTGACGTCATAACAGAGGCATACCATAAATTCGTACGTGATGATTGTGAAGTACGCGCCCGCGCATTATTATGAATGAATTTACGCTAATATTACCATGGCAGCCAGTCGAATTAACATAAAAATCGGTGGTTCTCGTCATTAAAAATTTGGCCAACTTCCATTTTGAGTTGGGGGGGCCTGGATCTGTTCACAGAAATACATCTGTTAGCCGTACGACATAATATCAACGACGTTCGGCATAACTTTTTCGTCATTATAATCAATTATAATCAGGGGCGGCAGAAAGGTTTGAAAGAAGGAGGGGGGGGGGGGGCTAACCATATTTTAACTATTATAATAATTGTTGTTTTATGCTTCTGTATTTCATTGTTTTAAGCTTGCATCTTGCAAGCTTAAAACAATCATTAGGGTTAGGGTTAGGGTTAGGGTTAGGGTTAGGGTTAGGGTTAGGGTTGTTTTAAACTTGCATCTTCAGTCATGAAGTCTTTGAACTCCCCATTATACTTCCGTGCTTAATTTTTGTTTGACAGATTATTGAAGACGTATAGTGATAGTTGTTCTGTGTTCATGTATCATTATATAAATGATGCACAGGCTTGAGTGGGTCGGTAAGAATTGGGACGAGCGCAGCGAGTTTGTTTCACAAAGTTCCAAAGTTAAAAGAGTGCAGATCGACAATGATTCTTACCGATCCACGAAATATGCCTGTGCAGCATTTGGTTGATAAAATGGTCGCAAAAAATGCGAAAATCATAGTAAAGTGAGCCATGCATCAGTAAAAAACTTATATACGCTAATTGACCAATCCGAAAACCCAACTTATTAGTGGACTTTTGGGAAGCGTTTTGCATTATTGGTATCATTCATTTTTGTTTGTTTAGATCATGGGCCTCTACTTCTTTGGCGTTTATTTATTGGTTGTACCCAAGAGGAAATAGGAAAAATACTGACAGGCATTATGCACTTAATTATCAGTAAGAGTAATTAAAATACTATAGCTTTTGGTTTAACTCTTTACTCTTTGATACTTGTTCTTGCTTCGTTATTGATACAAAGATATTCTCATATAGTTAATTGTTGAATAATTAAAATGCTAATACAAACTCTACCATCTGTAGTTTAAAACACACACACACGCACACACACACACCTATACTTACCCGGGCATACTTGTGGGCACCCAAATTGTGGGGTACTTGTGCTACTACAGGCTGAAGGAGTGCTACTACAAACTGTTTTTTTCCACAAAATCTTTGCAACGAAAAAAGGCAACCTTCTGAGTGCATGGGAGGGTAGGGGTGTGTCTAGAAAAAAAATGTCCTCAAGTATCACTTATGGGGCTCAGTCTCAAGATTTTGTCACATAACTCTTTGAAGCTAAATACGCAGATTTAAGGCTATTCCTTAGTTGGGTCTATGATTTATTCCCCACAAGTATATAATTATACCCACACAAGACCCCACAAGAATGCCGGCGTGAGAAAACACACACACGCACACACGCACACACGCACACACACATGCACACACCCACACACACCATATACAGACACATACTCACACACACAACTAACATAATTATAAACAACCTAAATAAAACATGCAAGAAAAACACACCCATCATACATACATACATAACAAGTAACAACATAAATAAAACAATCACACACATGCAATAGACAACAAACACATCACAAACCCATGTCTCATAAAGAACACTAACATTCTATTGGTTGCCTCTAGATAACCATCATTTCACTTGGAATGATTTTATTAATTGCATAAAACATGTCAAAACTAAGAAGCAATCTGCATAATTAACCGTAATTGCTATGTATATCTCGATTTCGTATGAATTATGGTGAACTGTCAAATTATAACACAAAACTTGTTGTCACATCTGTCATCAAATTGATCAAACAACATCATTTGTGATTTATCAAATATCAATATCACAAATGAAATATGTATGAATATGACACCTGAATTATTCCATGTTTTAGATTAATTATTAAATTTGTACAGTTACAATGTAACAGGTAGCACCTATAAGAAGCACGAATCTTGGGGCACCCAGAATGTTATAGTAATTAAGATAATGTATACACTATCACAATAAAACACAAACCAATATTCACATAAGTATAATATAATAGGAATATAAAGAAAATAAAAATGGCAAGGAATGGAAATAATTTAATACAAAATAAAAAGCATACTAAATGCAGAACGTTAATTTACACAAATATTAAAACATTACAAAAACTAGATGGATCTTTAACTGCGCGCAGTCGAAAATGATGCCTTCGCCATAACACGATTTTATTTATATCAAGCCCAAATCAAAATTGATTTCAAATGGAATTTCGTCCTGGGCAGTCATATTTAAGCATGTCAGCTCACAACAGAAAAGCTATTGTGAATTTGAGTTAAACATGCCTTTTGTTGAGGTTTAAGTCAAGTTAAATTAGACCTCATGTTTTATAGCTTAAACCAAATTGAATTAAACCCCGACATGAGAATACAGGCCAATTTGGTTATACAGTCATGTACATGTTCTTCAATATCATTAAATCTTAAACATGTAATATTCTTAGGTTATACAAAATTCCAAACTGCTTTAGAAATGTGTATTTGCACATATTTACATATCACATTATGCAAACATTCAATTTATAACATGTTATTTCTTGATAACTTTACACCCCCATCATTTATAATTAACTACCTTTTTGTTGCGTCTTGTTTGCACGTTTAAAAGTACAATTTGTTTTCTTATAAGTTGAGTATTGGTCAAAGTTAACTTTAGTAACCAAAACCTGCATAATTATGGTACAAACTAATAGATATAACTCCACCATCCTCGAAAGGAATTACAAACGACTGAGTAAAAACCTGGTTATCATTTTTTTTAAAAAGCTGTTACAACTCAAGAGGTAGCTCTCTAAAAATTAATTGGTTTTAGCCATTTTTTTATACCAAATAGTGCATGTTACGTTTTGTTAAAATAATGATTTAATATGTATACACCCAGGGGGGGTACTCAGATTATAGTCGGACGGGGGTGTGCGGCTGAGACCTCCGAACCCATACCCACATCTAAGGGTCCCTTTGCTGTAAATAGGTACCCATGTCTAAGGATTTTGTTTCGCCGGCGTCGCATGTTCGCTGTGTATTTCCCGCAAATTGTGTGGTTTCTCTTAGCGAGCGTAGCGAGCGTAGCGAGCTTGAACATTTTTGCAATTTCGCATCGGCTAGTCCCAAAATCCCGGATAAAAGAGAGGAAATTTAAAAAAGGGACCCATGTCTAAGGATTTTTTTTATGAAAAGGGGACCCATGTCTAAGGATCTTTCTTGAAAAAGTCACCCTTCCCAGCGGCACATCCCCGTATACCCAATATACGCGAGTAGCCCCCCCCCCCCCCCCCCCCCCTCCGGGGGTATACATCAACAATTATTCTGATTTGTTCAAAGTAGTCTATAAGCATTTTTCTAAAAAGTCAAAATGTCCCCAGTTGGTAGACTTATGAATAAAATATCTTGAAATCAATTTTTTAAATTATGAGAGCATTTGAAAGGGAATGATTCTCATTTCACATGTTTTATTCAATGAACTTTCAAATGGAATAAAAACCAACCATTGTAGTGTCAAGGGGCATTTCAGGAAGTACCAATACTAAAGTGTACCTTTGATGTGTGCATCTATCCAAGGTACATACATGTGACTGCTATAGCAACAATCTGCCCTTGTCTGTAAACCTTTAAATGTAGATTGTCATACTATAAGAAAGGCATCATCACATGCTTTAATTTGATGCTTTGTTTTAAAAAAAATTGGTCAATAATCTGCAAAAATAAAATTGTTTCAGTTTTACATCACACATATTGTGAGCTTAAAATACAAATTTCTTCAAAACATGAAGTACCGACAAGTGCAGGGTTTTGCTATAACCAGTACAATATTTTATCATAAATTTTGCCTTTTGATTAATTATCATTTACAATAGTTAACAGTCAGCCTCCATGACTGTCATTAGTATTCAACCATCATCAACAGTCAGTTTGATCATTCTTTACTTTTTGCCTACAAAAAAAACAAAAAAAAAAAAAAATTATTATTTCACACTTACAGATCTACAGGATTTCCAAAATGAAATTGAGTTATGAAAAAAGTGCTCATTGCCTACAAAAAACAACATAATAATTCATATTCATCATTTCACAGATCTATAATACTTGAACTTAACCTCTTCATATTTCACAGGATTTCCAAAATGAAATTGAGTTATGAAAAAAGTGCTCATTGCATAGTTACACACTCACATATTAAACCCATCAGAGCTATGACATTTGACCTATGAACTTAGGTAATGTAAATCGAATACAATCTTTTGTGTTAATTGTTTCAAAGACTTCAACATATGCAAGTTATATACAGATCTGTAAACCTCTTATACATGTACATGTACTAAAATATAAGCATCCTATTTAAAAATTGGCATGTTATAGGTCAGACACATAACTAAGAATGGCCTGTGGTTTTTACATGCCACTGTGTCTATTTATGTCTTTTTGTAAAACTGAATATGATGATGGTTACATTTCAATTATCCAAATGAGTTTCTGTGACAAAAATACATCTGGGTCAATAAAAGTACAAATTTCACATTTAAAATTTATCCTAGTATAGTGGGGGCATGCTGTGATACCAGAACAGAAATATATAAGTAGAAGAATTATGCACTTTTCAGTAACACAAACATCCATGCTAATGGTTGTTGCAAGTATAATCATGGATGATCCCATTCTACTTGCCCAAGCAGAAACTTTTTTGTTGGGTTTAGTTTGAAAGACGTTTTTCTTTAGTATTGTACTTTTAAATCATGGACTATAACGACTCTCATTTTAAATCATGGAAATCTTCAATATAGACTCTGTGCTATTTATGTAGCTTCAGTCCTCAGAACATTGCAATATTTCTAACCTGATCTGCATGGTTATTAGTCTTAGTGATGTTAGACAGCAAATTTAATCAATAGCTAGTGTCTAGTGCTGCTCTGATCTTATCAGTCATGACACCAACATATTGATAGCCCAGTGTGTCAGTGTAAGAGATGTGCATCCATCAAAACATGTCCAGCCCCAATCCTTGCATCATTGAATCCAACCATTTCCTCTTCATGGAGATTCGAGAATGAAGTGCAGAAAAACTAGATGGATCTTCGACTGCGCGCAGTCGAAAATTATGCCTCCGCTTTGACGCGATTTTTAATATCAAGCCAAAAATAACGTGCACTGAATTTTTTTGTTTTCATATATATTTTGAGTTCTGTGACGTTGACCATAGACCCCAAACTTTGATGGCTACATTGGCTCCCAAGAGAAAAATTCAGGTACCAAGTTAGATTGAAATCTGACATTCAGTTCTTGAGATTTTGCCAGTACAAGCCATTTTTGCATATATATTGAGTCATGTGACCTTGACCTTTGACCTCATGACCCCCCAAATCTAATTGAATCATTGCCACCCCGATTTGTATGTAACTCATTCCAAGTTTGAAATTGATCCGCCAAACGGTTCTTGAGATATCGCGAAAAGGATGCCTTGTAATGGTCTTTATATTTATTACCCTCTCATAGCATTTTCATTGTAAGTACAGGATTTTAGATGTCTGAAATATAGAACCATGTGCTTCACTAGGCCTGAAACACACACATTTTCTAAGTCGTCTGTAAATTGGAAGCGCTAAAAGTAATTTGCATCAATTTAAAAGGGGCAGGCCCTCTTTTGCAAGCCAAATAAAAAAAAAGTTGCAAGGATATTGTCTTATATGAAGGAAAATATCGTTAACAGCATCCCATGCTTTTTTTTTTGGATACAAATACAACAAGATATGGGGGAACCGCTAGAATTTCATTATGATTTCTAGGATTTGGACAATGTTACTTAGTCCCTTTAAGCATTACCACACATTTCAACAATGGATGTGACCTGAAGACACACAAACCTGGCAATAGAAAGAAGTGCAAATTATTAAGGTAATATACAATTCTTGCAAATGACTTTTTTGTTGTGCAGAGACTGTCTAAAATGCAGAGCTTGAATGTTACAATAAAGTAATTTGCAAAAAATGTATATTACCAGAATATTTTGCATTTATCCAGGAGCTTTAAGTTGGGAACTTCCATGTATAATGTAGATTTACTAGTTTGTATTCATTGGTTATTGTATATGCATGCATTTGATTCTTTTAAGCTCTTGATCCCCACTCCCCACTGTCCTTGTGATAATGTATATATACAAAGAGTTGACGCTACCTCCTAGCTCCTTGGTGACAGCTGACAATTCCGACTCTGCTTCGGACTCTGCCTTTTTAGCGCTGTCCATTCTGGCCCTCAAATAGATGTCTGCAATATGTGAAGTCAGATCCCACCAAGAACATCAACAGGAGAAAGAATGTAGCATGAAAAGAACATGATAATTAGTAGGTACAACATTATAAATACATCATATTAAAGGATTATTGTAAAATTAACAACATACAAATGGATTCATAAATGAAAATAAATATTAACAAATAGTATAGTTATGATGTGTGCACTCACACCAATAAATAGAAGTCAACATGCATTTAGTTTGCAAGGCCACTAGAAGTCACTTCATACATGATAATAACCCACTACGTTACCAATTAATGACATGAATTAGGGACACGTTTGGTACCCAGGTGTT
The DNA here is from genome assembly GCA_037951105.1 of Echinarachnius parma. Classification (NCBI taxonomy): domain Eukaryota; kingdom Metazoa; phylum Echinodermata; class Echinoidea; order Clypeasteroida; family Echinarachniidae; genus Echinarachnius; species Echinarachnius parma. The sequence continues at coordinate 59,167 of JBAMJV010002936.1, read as the reverse complement.
CATATCACACACAACTAGAAAACACCTAGAATGGAAATATTGGGCAATATTTTACTGAATGTATCAACTTAGGCTGGACTAAGCTCATAACATGTATAGTCTTACTAATCCAGACTTTATTCCACATCAAAAGACAGAAAGTGTATCCATTATTATACAAATGATGCGCAGATATGAGTGGGTCGGTAGGAATTGTTTGCACAAGGTAACTATGGAACTGTTAAACCCACGAGGCGAAGCCGAGTGGGTTTAGACTAGTTTCCATAGTTACCGCGTGCAAACAATTCCACCGACCCACGAAATAAACTTGCGCATCATCTGTTTTATAGAATGGGCATTGTTACGCCCCCCAAAAAGTCAAAAAATTAAAAATTAGAAAAATTACCGGATGCATAAAATAATTTTACCGGACGCATGAAATTTTTTACCGGACGCATGAAATTTTTACCGGACGCATGATTTTTTTACCGGACGCATGACTTTTCATGCATCCAGTACAATTAATTGTCTGCACAAATTTTGTTCTCAACCAATCAGATTGCAGGGATTTATCAACCCATTCTATAAAAGTAAATGTTCTATGACTGATTTAATTGCTTACTTCAATCATTCAAAACTATCATTGTCTGGCGTTGTGACTGGGCGTGACATGCACCCAGAAAACACTCGGAATGAAAGAATGGATGATTATTTTACTGTTCTTCAGTCATATTTTGGCACATATTTCATATTCATTAATTTTATTAGGACAATTATACAAATTTAAATCATATTTCAAGCCTAGACATCTCAGCTTGACCTTTATAAAAATTAATAAAAAAACTGTTTTCGGGGCTAAGACATCAGTGAATGCAATTATTACTGTGAAGATGTACATGAAGATGGAAATATAAGTGGAAACACATATCAATCGATATAAAACATACCAATATTCTTTATTTTTTGCTCTGCAAAATAAAACAAAGCATCTGTGAGTAGATCCACTCTGTGTGATGGCGTCATCTCCTTTGTAATGTGTGAATATTTCCTCAGAAATGCCCACACCCTCTCCATGACCTCACCGTCAGTCAGCCCGAAGCCTTCAGACCATTTTGCTCCATACTCGATCTGTGGATAAAATAAATATATTGCAACCTAATACTGTAACGGTAAATGTCTGCAATAAAATGAGATAGAAACAAATTAAAAATGAAAGCAAGATGGAGCTTCAACTGCATGCAGTCGGAAATTGTGCCTCCGCTATCACGCAATTTTAATATCAAGCCCATATATTTTGAGTCCTGTGACCGTGACCATATGACCCCACACTTTGATGGCTACATTGGCTCCCTAGGAAACATTCAGGTACGAAGTTTAATTGAAATTTGACATTTACTTTTGAGATTTTGCCATTACAAGCTTTTTTGCTTGTACAATGAGTCCTATGACCTTGACAGCATGACCCCAACATTGTATGGCTATGTTGACCCTTATACCATTTTCAAGCTTGCCGTACCGATGAAAATACCGATAGAAAAGACCGATGGAATTTCTTATGTAAACAACGAGCAATTCGCAACTTCCCCTCTGTCGCGTTCATTGTGCAGGGGAATTTAATCGCCTTTTGCATTCACAGGCCGGAAGTTAAGAATTGTTGCGCAATCGCTTGCGAACATTTTGTAGCGACGTGATCGACACAGACGACAGTGCGAATTCCAAGGAAAGAGACAGAACATGGGTGCGATATCCTATCGACGATCGTGATTTTAAAAAAATCCACTATACTTTCAATAAATTTGTTAGTGATCCATTTTAAATATTGTTCAGTTCATCATTTTCATCAATATGTATTTTATAATAAATATTTTATTATAAAGATGTACATAAATTATTATTATTTATATTCATGCAACATACAAGTAAAGCGAATCAATTTATACGTAAACAAAACATCAACAAAAACACGTGCATGATACTCGAGGTTCACAAGCTAGCTATGCTGGCGCAGCATAATATTATCGCATGCCGTGTTCCGAAAAAAAACAAGCGCGCGTTACACTGCTTTAGCCGGAACAAGATAACGACCTTTGACCGTTATCATCGGTGTTTTTCACCCGAACCATTTCATGCTGCCCGTTTCATCGGAGTGACACCGATAGAAAGAGAATTTCTCCTACTCTAAAGTAGGAGAATTCAATCGCCTTTTTCTCTTCTTTTCATCGCCTATTCTATCAGCTTTTTCACCTCTGCAGCATTCATGCTAGCCGTTTCATCGGATGCGTCCGGATCGCGCATCCGATGAAAAGACCCTTAGCTTGAAAGCAGCATTAGTAATACATTCAGGTACCATAATTGTTAGATTGAATTCAGTTCTTGAAATTTTGCCATTACAATGGAGTCATGTGACCTTGACCTTTGACCTTATGACCCCCAAAATCTAATCAGATCATTGACCTCCCAATATATACACCCATACCAATAAAACTGAGGACATCTACCTATAACGTGAGAACAGGGCATTTTTGCATATATATCTAGTCCTGTGACCTAGACCTTTGACCTCTTGACCCCTAAAATCTGATCAGATCATTGCCAGGCCAATATGTATGTACACTCATACTAAGTTTGAAATTGATCCGTCAATCGGTCATTGACAGACGTACGTACAGACGGACAGACGACCCGAAAAACATAATGCCTTTGACCACTTTGTTGGCGGAGGCATAAAAAAATGTTTCCTTTTCCTTATTTTTGACTAATTTGTGACATAATGGACTTACTATGTCATAAGAGTGGCTTTGTATGCGGACATCTCTGTTTTTTCAATGCAACGAATGTGTTCTTTTGATCAGACTAATACAATGCTTGATAATGTAGTGTCAGTTTATGCAATCTATTATTGATTCCTTTTCACTGATGCTATATAATCGCTCTCGAGAAATTAAAAATGTATCGTTGTCTATTTTGGTATTCAACTCCAAACCATGCACTAATTGTAAAATATTGCTTTACCTGGCAGGATCTCTTGTGTCCATATACGTGGAAGGTTGGAACAGCCAGTTTTATCTGCTTCAGCAGCCTTTCTCCTTCAGCGCCACGTTTCTTAAATAATACAGAATGATATAGAATCAAGAAAGAAAATCAATGAAATAAAAATTAACGATGGTTATCATTGCTATGGGAAAAAGGGTTTTATAACAGTACACAAACATAAGGAAAAATATTCCAATTAAAATCATTCAAACCAGGGCCCCGTAACATTTCAATTTGTGATTAATTGATAATAGAATTAATCTTACAACTAATAAATCTACTGTCAGATTAATCCTAAGTCTAATAAATTGATTGTTCAATGAATTGATCAATCATATGATTAATCATGAATCCTTATGTTATGTGGCCCTGGATAGGCAATAATGGAAACAAAATACAACAATCCAAAATTATGAAGAACCAATGCTCTACACATGCACAAACAAGAGGTTCGACACATCTTGATCATGGTACATGTATCTAACATTTTGATTGTACTCCTTTTGTTAATCATTATGATTAGCAATATTGACCCTTACAACTTTGATTAAAATCCACATAATTTTCTTATGAAAAAATTGTATGTACATTGGAACATACAAAAAGAAAATGTATTAAAAGAGGTTAGGGTTAGGGTTATTTTTTATGAGCAAATTTATAATATGGCCATTAACGAGTAGGTAACTGGAAGCAAATTAGTATTGTGGGGGCAAAGACCGATGTGTGCTCACAATTTGTTTATGATGGGGTTCATGCCCAACCGCACTAACAGGGCTGCACCAACTTTGAGCTAGAGCTAAGAGTGAGACATTACAAGGGAGTGAAGCTACTGAGCGGGGGGGGGGGGGGGGGGGGGGGGGGGGGAGGAGAACAACCCCTCCTACAGTAGGGAGATTTTGCATTTTTAAAATTGAAATTACACAATCTGGTGAATACATAGGATTCAGGCTTAAAGGGTGACTAAATTACAAATGCATGTTGATCTGTAATAATGAACATGAACAAGAAATATGTTCTCACCCACTGAGTACCTTATTGCATTAGCATTGGATGTTTTCAGTGAAACCCTTCTTTTCATGGTGAGTGGGCATTGTATAAACATGCAATGCTATTGCGAACAGGTGGTCAGTAGATAGGAAGGGACACACCAATGTCTTTTGTTCACCCAGCTGACTGATGGTTGAATGGTATTATGATGTTACAAAAGTCAATTACTTCTGGAAGTTTATTTTAGGGGTGAAGCTTAGCAGGTAGCATAAAAGTAATAGTAAAAATAATGTAAAAATATGACAAAAATATAAATCAAATAGTCAAAAGATATGTAATTTAATCATTTAAATCAACATACGTCAACATGCGTTTGTAATTTAGTCACCCTTTAAGATCAACTGTATCTGGGTAAGATTTGATCAATCAGATATTTTTAATATATTTTGTACACAAAGAAACCAAATAGTTGACTCACTAATAAGAATGCACCCCAACAGACTCACAAAAATAGTATTTAGGGTCATACACAGTTCAAAACATAAACCCATTATGCATGCTATGTATGATCCAACATCCTAGTCTACAGAGTCCAAAGGAAGGGAAGCGACCAAGGGCTGGAACAGAGCCAGAGGAGGGAGGGGTTTGGGAGGTACCCATCCCACGGAAAAGATTTTGCATATATACGTGAAATGAAAGAATTTGGTGTACGTCACACAAGTAGCCAGAACAATGCCAGCCACAGTACACATTGGTGAAATGAAACAAAACTCTAAACTTGCTATATTCCATATCAGCCAAATGTACGGATTTACCTTTAGATGTGCAGTGAGTTTGCAGGCGATGTCGTACAGAATGTGAACATCACATTCTGCCGGGAGCTTTTCAAGGATTTGCTTTATAGCCAAGACAGGATAGGAGAGTCTATAAAAATAATAAGATCTGTTTAAATGTCTCAGTTACATTAATGGGACTTAGTAATATTGTCCAAATCCTAAAAATCCAATTTCAATTCTAATTGTATTCGTATTGACAATAAAATCAAATGGAACAGCTTTCGGTTTGTAAAATTTCCCTTTCGTTACGTTACAAAGATATGTACGCTTGAAGTGTTCAGATAATAAAAACTCTGTTGGAGTTTCGTAACCGTGTACAAAGTGAGTGCAGTGAGTTAGTGAATACCACTTTGCATTTTTGCTCATTACTCGGCCATGCAACGTCCATTTGACTTGAAATTTTCACACAATACCATGTGGACATATGAGATAAAAACCAAAATTTCATCAACCATTCATCACTTTTTGCACATGTCAACAAAGTTACTAGATCCTAATTTTCATTCTTCATAAAGTTAACACTATAGGGCTGATTAGTCTCATTATTTAGGATAAATCAGAAATGTGTTGCTGTGAGGCAAAATTTGTGGGCAGCATGACTATGGTCCTTGTGCCACATGTCCTTTTAAGGTAATATGCCATGCCCCAAAATGGAACAAATGCAACACTTTCAGTTTATTTTAATGGAAAAAGCATGCTAATTTTGAGTGTAAGAGGAACATGTTTCAAAATCAACACTTTTATTTCTTTCCTTTTAATAAACATTTTCAATCTTTGCAATTATTTTAATATAGGAATTATACAAAATGATTTGTATTGTAAATTTTCACTTGCTATATTATAAAGCCTTATAAATCATTATTGGACCAAGCACTTTTTGCTACATAAAAAAAAAAAAAAAGTTCATAAAATATCAAAGGGAATATAAGGAATATGAATGCCTACAACAAATTTTCTATCTTAAATTTGAAGAATCATGAATTTTATGAATAATTCCATGGATTTTGACCAAGGGGAACATTTTATGACTTTTTTGGTAAGTAGTGCTTGTATAAGAGAAATGTATTTCCATTGGTTGTGGGACTTGTTTATTATACTTGATTAGAGATTTCAAGTGGTAGTCATGGAAGACCACATGAAGATGGTCAGCTATCCTGGTGTACTGCTAAACCACATGCAGTCAGCATCCAAATATTATTTACTTCGATATCCAATATAGTTTAATGCCACATAGCAACTCTCACCAAGAATTAAAGTGCTAATACAATTTTCACACTGGGAACTGTATGGGGAGACCTTTCTAGGGTATAATCACGACTTGCATGAAAGAGTCAACCAGTTGTATAAAACCTATGCCTTTTTTTTTAAATAAAAAAAAAAAAAAAATGAAGAAAGAAAACGTGGTAGGTATCCTGGCACCATTTACTTTATCCCTTTTGGTATGTCATTTAACAAATGTTTATTTAAAATATAATTGAATGGACAAATATATCAAAACTTCAAGAAAATTGATAAAATCTGATTGGTCCAATATTTGTTCCCAAGGCTCTATGACTATATTATATTCTTGGTTATGAAGTGCCTATCTGGTTTTACCTACCTTTCTCCATGTTGCATGTTTAAGCATGCTATAGGTACCCCATGCCTGCATGCTGCACCAAAGACACCAGTTGTGTCTAACTTCTTTGTAGTGTTTTTACTGCGAATACCATTTCCAGCCTGAAAATTACTGCAGTCATTCTGTAATATGAAGTGGCAAGTGTTTTATAATGTAATAAATCAACAGTATATACATGTAGTTATTAACTGGTGGATAATAATAAATGGTTCTTTTCAAAGAGCCGATTTTCTTTTTTCTTGACCAATTGTGCAAACATTTTCATTGTCTTATAGTGCATACAACAATTTGTCTGGATTTCATTGTCCTAAATATCTGTGCAGTTTACGATATATATGAGTGACCTTGACCTTTGATGTCATGAACACAAAATCTAATCAGATCATCGGCTCCCCAAGATACACACATTAGATGCAATCACGGGCTATATTTTTCATATTTTTCATTCTGCTTGAAGATTGAATTACTGTAGTTGTAGTTGCGTCTCCTTCATATTTAAACCATATGAAAGGCAATTTGATACACTTTATAAATATGTCAATTTTGTAGCCATTTATTACATAATCGGGTAAGAAGCCAACAAAGACCAGCAAAAGACAGAATAAAATGTTGGCTTTCAGTGGCAATCCAGCTCGTTGATTGGTTGAATCAGCATCACGCAGATTCTCCACGTCTGGTTCCTTGTGTTGAAGAGAGGGGGAGGGAGATACTTAATTAATTATTTTAGGCATAAATATTATACGTCCTCTAAGATTCGATACCACATTCATTCATTACAGACTATGTTGAGGTTCCATAAAGCTCAAAATAATACTCCTCTGCATTGCTCATTTGTGCGTGCCATCCGCTAAATCTATGAATACGATATGAATGCATCTAAGAGTGGAATCAGGCTGAGTAGCAGATTGACTGTCAAGCCATGTACGAAGTAAGTGTAACGAGTTAGTGAATATTTCACATTTTTGCAATTTTTTTTTGCAAAAAGAAATATAACTAACATGAACTTTTCATGCATTGCTTTGTGGACACCAATTTATAAATCACTCATAAATTGTTGCACTTGTTACTAGGTCGCTATAACGTCCTTACTAGACATTTCGCGATTTCAAATAAAAATAAAAATTTGATAAATAACTTAAAGTGATGCCTGTAAAGTGTCTAACTCCACGAAAAATACTTGGAGCTTCCTCGTTTCTCTTCTGCCGTGTTGTTTCGCTTATGGTAAGAGAAGAATAAAATAGGGTTAGATTTTTTCAAATGTCCCTTTGATATGAAGATAATTATCATTGAAAATCATTATTTCAAAAGCGTTGATCAACGGTTTTGATAAAAAGTACAATAGTCGTAGCTAAACGCGTCCGGATCGGTAGCACGCGTGGGAACATTCCAGAGATTGAACTTTGAACCCAGCGAGCGCGAATTCCATGAATTATGTACGTCTGTAAACATACACAGGTGCGAATATCTCACACGGTCGATAATTACTGCGACAAATGTATGGCAGACCATCAGTATTTGGTAATAAAATATGAACTCAATATTCGTTTTTTTCACTAGGTAAACAGTGTTCGTTTTCTTTCAAACTTTCACAAATCTTTCAATTGTATTTTACAATGATATTGATATAGGTTTGAAGTCTCAAATGTCATTTTGTGCAATATCTGACACTTTACAGGTATCATGTCCATTAAGAGTTTTCTTCCAAGCCCATAAGTTACAAGATTTGTTTTCTCACCTTGTTTGGTCGATGCAAACGTGTTGGACTCTCATGATAAAAAATAATTCACATTTTTAAAATTTTTAATTCAAGCATAGAGTACCATAGAGTACCAGCGAAGCTTATTTTTCTTCGCGAATAATCTTAAACTTAACCTTTAAAAAATCTGAAGTTATACTGCATGATTTGATAAGATGAAATCTATCTAGGAACGTGAACCATTAGCAAAGAAAACAAAGCATTATATTTACATCCTTTTCCTCAGTCCTCTTTCCGACCCCGTCGTATTCATCGACAAAAGATGTCACTGCGTCATCAGGCACAAAGAGCTGGGAGGCGTGATTAGGTAGAAAGTCACTGCTCCCTGAGGACACCTTTCTGACCAAGCCAAAATTGGCATCAAGGCTAATGAAGACAGGTCCCGTCTATAATATTGGATTAATTGAGATACAAATACAACCACTAATAAGATAAACACCACAGAGATAATATATAATTCCACCCCACCATTTTAGGATGAATATATATCCAATATTTGTTTTTATTACAAAACATCTCATCATGATTTTAAAATGTTGAAAAATAGGCGTCTTAGTTTGTCTAGAGGAGTTGGTAAAGTAGCTCAAACCATGCCTTGAGCATTCAGTGCAGAGTTTCCCTAACATTATATGTGAATAGCAAATATGAACACAAATAAAAAATAATATTACTTTACCTTTGGGCATGCTGGGCAATCAAGTGGGTGCCATTCCTGGTTGATGTCACTGAGGTTTCGGATCCTGTGCCTAAAATACCGAAACTCCTCAATGCACTCCCCAATGGTCACCCTGTACAACTGCTTGATCTGGACAGTACATGACAACAAGGATAATGCAAGCTATAGTGTAAGTGCATAAAGCTGGAACTAGCAATTATATTCATGCAAACAAATTAGAAATGAACAATATCATCTGACTTAGTAAAATATGCATCATTGATTAGCTAAACACAGTCACATGATTGCCATGACATGAGGTTAAATTTACCTCATGCATTGTATTGCTTGACAGTTTTGTCATCATGTGCAACTCCTTCACACAAAGTTTTAGAGAAACTCACATGGCCCAGTAAATTTGATTTATTTGCACTGAATTGATTCTGTTAACTCAAATATGATGATTATCTGTATTTCAGATCTTGAAATATCACAGAACTATTTCTGCAAATATTACAAGCCATAGCCTTAACCTAATTTGACTTCATGACCCCCAAATCGTATTTTTTAGGTACCAAAGGTACAAATACAAAATGTAATGGTAATTTGCCAACTCATTATACATACATGTACCAATTATGAATACAAGTCCCTCAATAGCATTTAAAATCCCTCAGATTGGAACATTTTGTGATATTCGGAATTCCCTCCACCACCAGTTAACAACTGCTGCTATGTACTTACTTGGCTGTCATCTAGACAACAATGTTCCCCAACTGCCTGGATAGCTGCCTTAATGGACACCTGACCAGCCATCTGTAAGCAGTACAGCTTGTCCATAAAGTCCAGAGATATGGCTGTCTGGGGCATGCGGGCAGATGCAGGCCAAAGTCCAAACCTTATTAGCGTCGCTGCAGGAGCTTCGCATCCACAGTATGTCACAGCAGCAGAATGTGGACGCCCTACATATTGCAGAAAGAAAAAAAATGAAATTTAGAGGAATTTCACATCATTGATGATCTTTTTGCTTTAGGCTGAATGAAATTGTGCCTACATTTATTATCAACATATTTATAAACAAAAAATAGAAGCCTTCTGAAGGAGTTGGATCCTAAGCCACTTTAAAAGGTACAATTTCTCACATCTTCCTTCCACATCTATTAATACACTCAAGGTGGTCTACAATATTTAACTGAAAGAAATGTGATACGATACCATTATAAAAAAATGTATGTACAGAAAAATCCAATTCCACCAAGATAAGTATAGTTTGGCTTGTGTTATGCCTAGGTCACAAATGATAAGGGATACAATACCACTTTTAGCTAAAATCCTGCAGGAATCTGTCCTGCAGTTGCCTGCGATGTCATGGAAGATTGTAACAATGAGCCAAAAATGTCTGATTCACTGTACAATTTTGGCCGTAAGCCCATAGACAATCGTAAACAATATTACAAGGCCACCACATGAGATCATTCGTTTTTTATTAGAGTTTCCTAGGGTTAGTTAATTGACCTCATCAAAGAAGTAAGGTGAAGCAGACTCTATCCTGGTATATCAATGAACTAAAGTACAAATATTACTTGCTTCTCAAATTTTCTGGAATAAAATTTTTGCCACTTGGTAACTCTCATCAACAATCAATGTGCTCATATAAGTTACAGGGATCTAGTAACTTTGTTGACATGTGCAAAAAGTGATGAATGGTTGATGCAATGTATAGTGTTGTTATCTCATATGTCCACATGGTATTGGGTGAAAATTTCAAGTCAAATGGACATATTGTATGGCCAAGTAATGAGCGAAAATGCAAAGTGATATTCAGTAACTCACTGCACTCACTTTGTACATGGAAGAAAAACTTGCCCGGAGTTTTTCTTATCTGAATAATTCAATCATACATATCTTTGTAATGAAGGGGAAATTTGTAAAACCGAAATCTGTCCCATGATGTTATTTGAGGATTTGGACAATGTTACTAAGTCCCTCTGGTAATACCTTCCTGAGTTATAATACAAGTTACAGGAAAATTAATATAAATGTCCACTATCATGACTATCGATTTTATAAATGTGCACAAACCCTTATACCATCAATGATACCCTAGTTTATGAACTCATTTTATTTTATTGTAAAAAATAGTGTAAGAGTTGTTAATGGACATACCTTGTTCATTAAACACCTGAATTGTCCGGGAGAAGGCAGACTTGCAGCTGTGATCTGTACGGGCATACCTGACCTGGTAGCTTACAACGGTTGGTTGATTGTCCTGGAATGGGGGGGGGGGGGGGAAAGGCAAGACATATGTTTACCTGGTATACTCTCATAAGTCATTGTGAGGGCCAGAGTTCAAACCCAATCACTATCAGCACTTGAATAAAATAAATTTATTGCAGTGCATGTGAAATCGTGATGGCTAGCAAGCACAAGCCATGACATATGGACTGAATTAAAATACTCTGATGAATGCCTTACATCAATTAAAACGTGCTATTACAATGGTTTATTGAGCAATTGTAACTGTCACTTTTCTCCCTTTCCTTCACTTACAATGGGATGCCAGTGACCTGCAGGTTGAGAGCCTGAAAATGGAGTCTTGATAGCTTGTTTGTGTGCAACAATGTACAAATAAGCCTGAATTTGTAGGAGCCCAGGGCCTGAAATTCAAGCTTTTTTCCTGAAAACTGGCATCCCTGATTACATTAATGACTGTGCATTATTTGTTAACTGTATTGAATTTTGGCTGACAAAAAATCTTGTTCCACTAATGATACCAGTCTAACTAGTCCAAGGAATCTAATTTTGAAATCCACATATTAAAGAGTACAATTCTTCAAATAACAATGATTTCAGTACCTGCCATTGCCGGACAACATGCAGAAGACAGAACTTCTCATGAATACGGACACAACAATCCAAACAGAAGACTGCCCCCGTCTTGCTGCACTCCCTGCAGGTGACGACCGGATTTGCCACTTTGTCACACATGCAGCATATGTTGCTTGTGGGACAGGCAGTCTCATAAAAGGCGTGCCGCAGACTCTGCTTGACAGCCTCCCACTCCTTTCTCTGCTCCAACTTCTTGAGGGAAAAGCTGGATGGTGCTTGCTGCTGGGCATGTTCTGGGTCGGGGAGTTCATCACGGACTTGAAAGGAGGGTCCTGCAACATTCTCGTTCAGAGCAAGGCGAGCAGCAGCTGGAGAGATCTTGCTTCCGCATCTCTTCATCTCACCCTTGATGAATTTGCCTCCAACAACTGACCTTTTGGTGAATACCAATTTGGTGAACCTTGGCATCTGAAACAATATATTACAAAGAAGAAAGTGCAAATGAACTAAACTTGACACATTTCATTTTAATTGTTACGATATCTAAAACAGAAAAAAAAAATGATGAAATTTGAAAAAGAAATTTGTGCTATTTATTGCGCAATCTGGAAATCAGTGATAATTTGTGCAAACATTTTCATTGACATCTAGGTAATGTGTTGACATGGCTGAATAATTAGCGAAAGTGTACTGACTTGGTACACGTTCATGAAAATCAGAACACTGCAATTGTAACAAAAGGGAATAAGGGACATAGATGCCAATAATTCAAAATGATATTTGGTTTGACTTTGAATAACTCGTATTTTAAAATAGGTTCTGTATAGCAGCTTTGCAGCGCGCGCGCTGTACCGTAGCGGTTCTGTACTTTGCAGCGCGCGCGCGCTGTACCGTACGTATTTAGCTGCCTAAGTTTCTGAAAAAGTGTTCGGGCATAGTGATGCACGTTATTTTGCAATTTGAAGAAAAATCTCGCGATAGACCGAACAAAAGTGACCGAACAAAAGTGATGGAAAATCACGAGGGCGATTTTGAAAATTTTGAGGGAAAAAAACGCCCTCGTGAAATTATTCACGAGGGCTATTTTGGGGCTCACGGGGGCTATTTTTTAATCTGATTATGCCATGTTTGATACGTTTCTGGCGCTTTTCGATCATGCAAAAAGATGTAAAAAAAAAGATTTTCCAAAAAAAAATAAATAAAAATAAATAAATAAATTTCGCCCCCGTGCCATGGCTCACGGGGGCGATTTTAAAGGTATCGGGGGCGAATCGCCCTTTGCCCCCGTTTATTTTTTTGGTTGAATGACACGTACAGCGACTCAGTGAGTTAAAGTATTATAGTAGCTAGAAATATTAAGTCCAAGATAACGTCAACCTAGCTGTTGAAATTTCATCTTGATTTACCGATGACATGTTTCACATCATATTGAAGCCCATGAGTTGAAGTTTTGAATTCCATAAAGAGAAATTCAAATTTATGTAAATTTATGCAAATTTGAAGGGCCTCATTTGCATAAATGTGAAATAGAGTGTTACGTATGGGACAATTATAAAAATTCATAAAAAATCAAAGGGAATGATATGATATTTCATTCATATATAGACATGACCACTCAATCATCCATATAAATTTTGCATAAATATTAAGTCATGACCTAATTAATTATGCAAATTAGGTCATGTCTTATCATGAAATGTCCCATACGTAACAAAATGAGGAACCTTTTTTCATTTTTTTCAAATAATTTAATACTTATTCTAGTGCAACTTTGGGAAGTTCTAATTTATGCATTTTAAAACTAAAATACTATAATAAGCCGGGAAATTTGTATTAACCCTTTGTTTTATAAGAAAATTAGAATTTATAAAAAGTGTTACGTATGGGACAATGTGTTACGTATGGGACATAATTCATGTACAAAGTCAATGTAGCTGCTGGGAGCCTTTGTGGCAGATAGGCAAATATTTTGGAGTGATATTGTCATGATATATCAATGTTAAATCAATGTTAAATGAGTATAGAGAAGGTAATTAGGTCCATCAACTTTTTTAGAAGTGAAGCCATTTAAGTAAAACAATAATTTATGCTCGGCAGCCATTTTGAAAGATAATTAGCTAATTTGCATATTCATGAATTAGAGCAAGATGTCTATTTGTAATCAGGAATGTAGTGTAAAATGTTCCAACATTTCATTTAAGGTATTTGGGGCAAATTAAGCCATTTCTGCTCCTCATTGGCATGTATCACTTGAGCAAAGCCCTGAAATCCAAGATGGCTGCCCCTAATTTGCATATTTATGAATATTACTGTTAAATAGTAGCTTACAAACCCACAAAATGTACTAATTTGATTTAATCATGTCCTATTATGTATTTAAGATTTCTTAACTTACTTTGACTCCAAAAACATTATTCAAAGTATATGATTTGCATAATTAAGATATTTACCTAATTTGCATATTCCCAAATTCCTGTAAAATTGTATAAATTCTGATCTAGGAACGCTAAACTAATGAGTGATACCTCTTTTATAGGGTTTTAAGGGGTGACCTAACCATTTCTGATACTTATTTACACAAATCACCATGGAAACTCGTTATTTTTTACCAAATACCCTCAATTTGCCTTAAATATTGATTTACCTACATTAAACGAATGGGGACAAAATGTCCCATACGTAACACGTCTTTACCAAAATTAATTAGAGCCTGTAAGAAAAGCGTTCTTCGGAATGAAATGAAACTTTGCCTCAATAAACCTGAGCAATGTACCCTCTACCACATTGAATTACAACCTGTCCTCTAAATTACTTTCACAGAGTTTTCAACTTAAAAATTATTTATAAAAAACCTCATTTCTTCTGGTCCCATACGTAACGCCATACATTTTATATAATAAAATATTATTGCAAAGGTCAAAGGTCACCATCTTTACCAAGGTTATTCTTCTTATAGATACCAGTAATGGAGATGGTAAAAGAATAAAATCAAAGTCCCTCTACATTATTTTTTTTTGAGCGAAAGTCTCTGAAATGTCCCATACGTAACGTGCGCGTTATCTTGGACTTGCCCTGATCTATTATATTAATACGGTAAGCTTCAACCCCCCAAATGCCTCCCACTCGAGATATCCTCACCCCGAGAATTCGGCGACTCCCCGACCGTCGGGATCGAAGGATATACGTTTTGCGGAGGACAATAAGGCATTCCCGAGTCGCTCCCGCCCCGTGGTCGTCCTCCAGATCGAAGAAAAGGGAAAGTCAGCAATGCGGATTGCCTGTTTAAGACGCCGAGCATTGACTAACGATTTATCGCCGTAAAAGTATTTGTAAGAATATAAATTGGAGTAGATAAAACAAATAATATATCGAGAAACCATTTTAGATATAACACGTTGCGAAACTACCAAGGTTTTGATAAATATCAATATTTATATTATGCGGATGGTATGGTACTGATCGCTATTGCCGATTGGCATCGTGTTTGTAAGTGCATGGACGACAAAATGCGACAGCTTCAATTTAGCTGCGGTTATACAACGCGCAATGGCTGTACAGCCGTGTATACACGTCGCGCAGTCATCAAATTACCCCACCAAACCGTAGTTTATTTGCATAGCTCACTGACCTGCTGACCATCGTCTCTGGTCACTATCTATTCGCCCTACCGTACACGATACTATAATTGCGCCAGCTTGTGGTAAGATGTATTAAGTCCGCGATCGAGCCCACATGCTTTGTACACAGCTGAGCGGGCGTGCAAAGTGCATTGAAGTGAATAAAGCGGGGTGGACAATGGTGGAGCAGGGGAGTTTTATACAATCTCGACATCTTGCGGTAATATGATTGTATCATGCCATCCGCGAAGAGAAGACGCCTGGGGGTGGGGGGGGGGGGGTGGTATCTGCTCATTTATTATGCAATGCATGTATTGACGGCTACCATGGAACTCCCATATCCTTGCTTCAACGGAATATATCATCGGGTTTCACAAGAATATGACAAAATGTATACGCCGGAGAACTATGGGACACGACGGGTTATGTGTCATGCAGGCAATTGGAGTCGCGGGGGGGGGGGGGGGGGGGGGGGGGGTCAGCGCGAAGCTACTGTATATTAGAAAGTACACGAACATAGTGTAGTGTATCTAATGTAATACAAGCGGAACAAATTATGGACTCTATAAAATATGGGGGATAACTAAATAACTTTGCATGGGTACTAAACCATTATGATTTTGTTATACATTGACCGGATATCGTTGGACGGGACCCTAATGCGTCGGGGCCCCGTCCAACGGGGTTGTGGGGCGGGATTGAGTCGCCCGTGTTTATTTTGTCTTATACTATTTAAATTATGACTCTGGGAATAGTAAAGATTTAAAATATCGTTATGTCATCATCGCCTCTCTCTCACAAAAACCCGCGGATTTTCGCGGGTGCAGCTAGTATATATGATTATGACTACAAAATGCGTGCAAAAAGGCATATTTTAATGAAATTTTCACTGACAGTAATTGATTTTTCGTAGGTCACTATCAGTAGTGACCCCGCCGTCTTTGGCCCGCACCGCAGAGTCGATGGGTAGCGTCTATCGCTAGAAGGCCGCAAGTGAAAAATACCAATTATTATGTCAGAGGCATGAAACTGAAAGTGATAGATTTGTCGATCTAGCTTTACAGGAAAATTGTGTGTCAAATAACAACAAAGTGCTTTTAATGTGCCCCAACCCTGCAGAAATTTAAGAACTTGCTGGAAAACACAAAATATAGAGGCAATGTAACAAACTTTTTTGAGCTTTGCATCTGACTGCTGCATTTGCGCAACTGTACGGGATAGCCACACCAGGCGTTTGTACAGAAACAAGCAGAAGAAGCAGAAGCAGAAGAGAGGAGCAAATAAAATTACAAAAATTGTCCTTGATAAACAAGGCCAAGGGTGATTGAATTTGAACAGTCGGTATGTTAAAAAGGCACTATAAAATGTGTTTGTTATGTATAGGACATCGTCTGCTAATGATGACTTACTCAATGACTGACGTCATAGTTTCAGCTGGATTCGGCGGGACTTTTGATGCCGTAATACTGGCTTATGAATTACCACTAATTTTATAGATGATAACTTTGACCTTAAATTTAATAACAATGTTTTGAAACAGTTAGTCTACTTGTAATATTCGTGTTATGGATTATGTATGAAATATGGAAATATGAGCTGAATCTACATTGAAATTAAAAAAACAACGAAATTCTACCTAGACTTTAGAGCAGATTTACACGATTTAAAAAAGACTTACTCTGAAGTTGTTGCTCCAACTTGAACACGGCAAGGAGAGAGCACGGCAAGGAGAGAGCACGGCCAGGAGAAAGTAGCACTTTATTTTTCAATCACGAGAACGATATCGAATTGATTGGTACTTGTCGACGTCGACGACGTCGCCTGCATTACCACGATAATCTGATAATTACTATACTAACTGTATTGATAAGGCACGCATGGGGCCGGCCGGCTAGCTATAGATCTATATCTTCGAGCGGCCCGTCTTTCATGGAAGTGAGCCCTCTACGTGCTAACGCAATGTCTGGGTGAAAAGTTATTCTTAGTCTGAGCAAATGGTATAATTATCGTTCTTTTATTTAATAGCAATATGCATGGTCTACAATATACAAACAACGAAAACAGTGAATCAGGAATTATTTGACTCAATAGATAATAATAACAATAATACAAAAGTCTAATTTGAGATAATGATTTGGATTACGGTAACTCAAGCAATTAAAAACTCCCTGAATACTAGACTAGATAAAACACGCGTTTACATTAACCCGGAAATGCTAGCCCCAAGTCAAATGTACATCGACCAATATTTTGTTATATAAAGTTAATTTCGACCGGAAGTTTTTTCCTGTCAGGAACTAACGTAGTAGAGGTCAGTGCTAACTTACATCCAATGAACATTGAGCGAAAATTAGGGTGCGCGCGCAACCACTGAGCGACGCGTGCCAATGAAGAGTGCGCGCGCAACCACTGAGCTGTGCCATGCCAATTATTATCACATGCATCCCAATGAACATTGAGCAGAAATTAGGGTGCGCGCGCATTCGCTGAGCTGCCAAGATGACCCTTTTCTCTCTCAATCGTCCATGATAAAATAAAGTTGAAGAATAATATTTTGAATAAAAAACAAAACATACCTTGTATCTTAATAACAATATTTTTAAAAGCTTAAAATATATATTTTGTTTTAATCCAATGAGTTTTCGGTTCGATTTGCTAGTACGAATGACCACATAAACGCTCGAAATTGGCCACCATTTTGCTCTCGAGGTATATCTAACTTGCGGGTCAATGCTTATTGGGACTCTGATTTAACATGTTGCTTGTGTTATAATTTCGTATCAATGTACACTGGGCACTTTTTCAAAAAAAATCCCAATGTCGTATTGGAGATGCTAGAAGAATCGCCTGCCGTAATACACGTAATACCCCACACCACACTCCTGGTTAGGACACTCCCCCGTGGTCTTGTTACATGGAGCATCGTTCAGACAGTGACACTTATCGGTACACTCAGACCCGTAGTAACCAGCGTCACACGTGTCTGGAACTTACAGTTTGAGAGGGGAAACATGTTTGGATAAATGAGCACAACAAACCTTCATTTTATGTTAATTACAATTTTCCATTAAATTTCATCTAAACTTAAAAAGGTTTTTCTAAAAGTGATATTTCAGACTGCTAACGTATACCATAATTATTTTAAATTTCTCCTACATGATGTGCGATGGTTTCATACGAAAATACTGTTTACCCAGTGACAAAATAAAATGAATGTTATATTATTCACTTACATAACGGCCCATTGACTTTGTCTAAAATATAAAGGCGTTCCGAAAGTTTGACATATGAAAACACAAAACCACATGGCATTGCACAACAGTTGTATTCAAAATAATGCTGTTTCCGTAAATTGTAAAGTAATTGTATATTGTTTTTCTCAAATTTTTGTTATATGTGTCACATCGTCGGTAACTTACTCTGGCAGTTATCTCCAGACCAGCCTACATCACATCCTCCATTGCACCCTGTATAAGGATCGCATCCAGTCTGACAGTGACAGGTCTGTGTACATCCAGCACCAAACTCTTCACTGGCGCATACTATGATTGTACAATTAAAAACAAAGTTTATTACGACTTTTAGTGACACACCCCGTGTTATTAGACGGATGTGGAAAGAGGGGAACGATTTTCAAAAGTGGGCATTCTCTACCAAGATGTGCCCAACTTGGCATGCATGACTAAAAGAACAGATGCTCTATAGACGCAATTTGTATAGCGCATCCGTTCTTTTAGTCAGGCATACCAAGCTGTGGGCACATCTTAGTAGAGAATGCCCCAAAGTGGTTGGCAGCATGTGCTTATAACCTGACACAATATTACGCATAGGTAACGTTTTTATTTGAAAGGATCCGA
>JBAMJV010002936.1:0-35000 GCA_037951105.1 Echinarachnius parma | reverse complement strand
TTAGTAGCAGCAGTAGTAATAGTAGTAGTAGTAGTAGTAGTAGAAGTAGTAGTATCAGTAGTAGTAGTAGTAGTAAGTAGTAGTAGTAGTAGTAGTAGTAGTAGTAGTAGTAGTAGTAGTAGTAGTAGTAGGCCTAGTAGTAGTAGTAGTAGTAGTAGTAGTAGTAGTAGTAGTAGTAGTAGTAGTAGAAGTAGTAGTAGTAGTAGTAGTAGAAGTAGTAGTATTGTAGGGCATATAGGCGTACCCAGGGGGGGGGGGGGGTTCGAACCCCCCCCCCCCCCCGCCGGGATTCTCAACCAATGGGTCTTGGTCTCGGTCTTGAAAATTTGGGACCAGACCTGGTCTTGGTCTCGAAAATGTCGAAAATTCTCGGTCTCAGCTACAAAAAATGTCTTCGACTCCCCCCCCCCCCCCTCCCCCTCCCCCCGCTTACAGGATTCTCAACCAAGTGAGTCTTAGACTCGGCCTCGAAAATTTGGGACTGGACCTGGTCTCAGTCTCGAAGATGTCGAAAATTCGCGGTCGCGGCTGCGAAAATTGAATTGTCTATGACTCATAATCTACAGGGTCCCACCCCCCCCCCTCCCCCCTTGACCCCAAAATGACTGTTTTGGGGGTTTGAACCCCCTCCCCCCTTTTCAAATTTGAACTGGTCTTGAGACCAAATTTTAGTGGTCTGCAATGGACCGTCATTATCGATGGTCTTGGCATCTAAAAGTGCGAAGAACCCTGGTCTCGGCCTCGAAAATGTCGATAATGTTTGGTCTAGGCTACGAAAAAATGTTACGACCACCCCTCACTTACAGGATTCTCAACCACTGGGTCTTGGTCTTGGCCTCGAAAACTTTGGACCGGACCTGGTCTTGGTCTCGAAAATGTAGATAATTTGCGGTCTCGGATTCAAACATTTCCACGACTACCCCCCTCCCCCCCCCCCCCCCCCCCACCGCTGACAGAAATTATTCTTAAGAAATAACCCCCCCTTGAAAAAAATCCTGGGTACGCCACTGAGTATTAGTATATATTCCCTTCCCCCACCCCTCCCCCCTTACGTCAGTCAATCTACACTACGCAAATTCTCAAAAATCCTATTGAATATACATGTACAATGAAAGAGATAATCATTGCCCCTATCCCAGAACCCTGTGATGAATCTCGTCAAATTCATAGGCGAAACAGTATCAAATCGTTCTCGAGTAGATATATTCAGAAAATTAAACCATACAGGTACGAATTGGCATCGAAAAGAAAAACCGCATTCTCTTCATACGTATACAATTATTATACACGAATGTGTGTAGTAGGTTGTGCGTTGACAATGCACAGATGCCGGACTACAATACTCCGCTACTTTGTATATAGTGTATGCAAATTCCCCTCCCGACGAATCGTGTCATCGAGTTCAGCTCAGCAGCAGTTGATCTTGAGTGTGTATTGAACTAAGACGATATGCGCATGCGCATATGATGTCTGGCTTGTCAAATTGCATGTGCAGCGTGTGCACATCCTCCGTGGTGCAACATTGCCGTACGCAGCTACCGTAATAGCTAGGCAAAACAAATTGTATCAATCCCATTTAATGGACCAGCGAAATTTGTTGATATATCGCGAAATTTAGTTAAAAAGGATCTCGCAACCAATGGCGTACAAACGTCAGATCCATCGTCCAGCTAAAAATATACGCGAAAACTACCGTGATGGACAGCAACACACGGACACCAACCCCGTCCTCTTATTATAATATAGATTTTCACACATTTTCATGGGCAATTAAGCAGGTATTTGTGTCAATTATTGATCCCTTCTATCATGGGCGTCGATCACGGGGGTGGGGGGGGGGGGGGGGGGTGGCCTGTATTATTATCCCCCCAATATTTTGGGTTCAAAAATATATAATAACATTGAAATAAAGGAGCATTGCCCCCTCTCATTCATAATGTGAAAGTTGTTACTATATAGTACCACTTTTGATAGTGCTAAACTGCCCAAATCCAAAATCTTCCGGGGGCTGCGCCCCCTGGAACCCCCATTAAGGTTATTTCACCCAGTCCCCGTCCTGTACTCATTGAATAGTTTTATTCAATACTTCTGTCTTGGCACACTTTCAGGCGATTCTGGCCCACTGTGCTGCCAAAACGTTTTGGCAGCGATCGATGCTGTGTATACAGATCTTCGGGGTGGCGGAGATTATTCCGAGAGTCTAGAACTAGACTATCGCCAGACATGCCAGAGATGGTCAAAATTACGTATCATCCCCCCAATGGCGAGAAGAAATCGACGCCCTTGCCTTCTATAACGACGTGTAGTATCTAAATCATATTTGAATGGTAATATACTACAATACTGTATATATGTTAAAATAGTTATATCATAATAAATACGACAAAAAACACACGATTCTATGGAAGTTAATATATGTAATTACGTGTCTTTACAGGCTTACTTTCAAGACAATTGTCTCCCTTGAAGTTATTCGGACAAATGCACCTTCCTGTCTTGTCATCACAAACTCCTCCGTTGTAGCACTTGTCACAGATCCCACGACAGTCTGGTGGCCCCCATTTGCCAGATGGACAGCCTAATCAACAAAAGGACAAGTTTGTTCTCATACATGTGAGTTCAAGAACAGTTTAGATATAATGCCGAACAGAATACGAAGAATAATTTGAATTATTGGTTCTTCAGAATCGATAGAGAGAGTATTGTTTATTTGAACTTAATGTCAACATGAGGGATCCCCCCCCCAAAAAAAAAAAAAAAAAAAAATTACCATTTTCTTTCCCATTTCCATCAATACAAATCACATTCTTTTCGTTGGGTTTCACGTTGACAATCATGACCTCACTTCTGCTTGTTTGTTTGGCTGTATATACGAAGGAGCATAAGATGGCTGAATGATTTAACATATTTAAGCGCAAGCAATAATAATGACTATCGCTTTGCAATAATTGTCTTTTATTGGGGACAAGAATTCATGTCCATGTTCGAATCACACTGACATCAGCTCTCAAATGAAGACGAATTAGCAATAAGGAACGACGTACACAATTCATTCACAACCAAGTTCAAACTGACATATAGTCATAATCTTTGCTCAGATTTCCGCTAATACATGTATTAGTTTCATTCAGATTATCTTACATAAAACATTACTAGTACGGTGACATTCCCCTTTATTTGCGTTTTTAATTGGTTATACAAGCTGAGATTTTGTTTAGGATAAACAGCTAATGAACCGGACATTTGTAATGAGATCACATTATGAATACAAAATAGTAACGATTGGAATTTATTTAGTTAATTTGTAAAATTATAGGTTAAAGTGTTATAAATTACACCAATGTGAATGTAATTTCACCTGGTACAGGTAGAGGCAGATTCATAATTGTTTAAATAAAATAACTTTGTGAGTAGGCATATGCAAACCATTTACTCTATAAGAAAACGCATCTTAGCACATAACGTTACCTCTAAATGATAGTAAAATTACCATCACAACATAATATGTTTGAAAAGGTGTCACCATAATTGAAGCATGATCAATAGTATATACATGGCCCACCTGTGACAATGAGCCTGTAAAGACCACCTAGACTCGCTGTCCTCTCGGTGTTGTAGTGGATCTCATAGATTCCCCCATCGGAACTTTGTATTGGGTCAGGGAAGGTGAACTGTAGTGAGCCTTCAGCTTAATCAATGAAATCACTTCCATCTTTCCTCCATCTGATGTCGCTGTCATCATGTGTGAGATCGGTGCTCTTACCCATGCTGATGACCACTCCTGTGTCACCAACACTGACTGTCCTGGTAAATACGTTGTCCCTGGGAGTAAATTTAGCTGTGGATTGCAAAATACCTCTTTGTGTTTCACTATGACATTTTTAAAGTGTAGACATATTTATGTTCATGAATTAATACAAATTAATTAACTCTTTGGAAAATACAACATCTCGTACATATCGTAGACAGTGGCCTTGTGTTGTTAAGTTGTGTCCTCGGTGGCCGAGACCACAGGACTAATGCCCGGCGCAGACAGGGCCGACTCGACCCGATCCGACTGGTTTTCAGCCTGATTAACTCAGTATGCACTGCCTCAGGACTTCGGTTTTGCCAGTCAAGTGCCAGTCGGAGGTCATTTGAGGCCGATTCAATACGTTGGTTCGGCTCCGACTTAGCGAAACTGACTCTAGCCTGACTGAAAACCAGTCAGATCGGGTCGAGTCGGCTCTGTCTGCGCCGGGCTTAGGTACACATCCACACTGTGCGCGCCTATAAAGTGTCGCGTACTGCTCAGTAAATTGTGTAAAGTGCATAATAAAGAGTTAATTATAAATGTATTGAAATTACTGAAACAAGTTACACTATTATCGTGTAGTACAAAGCGATGGCGGCATTTTTGTTTGTGATATTCCAAAAAGGAAAGCTTATTTCTGTTTTCAGCTAGATGAAGCAAATAATTGCAACGTAATTTTGGACCATTTCTAAATCAAGAATTATAATTTTGGGGTACCCTGTACATTGTGCGACATTCTGACTTCATGGTATTCTAACTTTATGATGTTATTATACAAGATACATTCTCGAATTTGCACACAATGTTACCAATATTCACTGGGCAGTTGTTTTTAATTTAGATAACTTGAGGAATGGTTACAATCTATATTACAGTTATTGATACATGCCAAATGATTTGAATCATAAACTTCCTAAATTGTGGACACAAACGCCGAAATATTGAGTGTTATGCAAAATGACCGTGTTACTTATTCTGGGACCCATGCGCCCAGATTCACAAAGGATTTTTGTACAAACCATGGTTTAAACCATGGTCTACATCTATGGAGTGCTGCTCGTATAAAAGAAAAACAATTTATAATTTATAAAGATATGACTGTTAAGTGCTTGCTATTCAGCAAATTTCACCAACTGAGAAGAATAACATTTATTTGGTTCATTTAGTAAATGTGTACCATCAACATATTTAACAAGGAGTTTACATTCTCTCTCCATCATTTTTTACAAATGGCACTCCATAGATTGAGACCTTGGTTTAAACCATGGTTTGTACAAAGCTCCTATAAACCTCCTTTGTGAATACGGGCCATCGTGTTTGGTACGTAATTAAGAAAGCCATTTTTGGTTTACTTTTGCCCTCTGCCTATACAACGAATTCGTTTTTACCATCACTTCTAACGTAAATTGTTGAAATCTTTGTTTTCGCTAGTTCATTGGTAAAGCCACTGCAGTAGAAAGCCCCGAACCCGTCTGTGTCCCATGATGAATCGCTGAATTGCATGACCATCACGCTCCCATCATTTTGGATGGGATCAAGGCTAGAATTGGGAGGGTCGGGTGCCGTGTCAGATGGGATGGGAGCCGTCCGTCCAAAATCAAACGTGGTCGCAGTACCAGCAACGCTGCTGTAGCAAATATACCTTGCCGTCCCGCCATTTATGTTGGCTTGGTTTACTGTCAAGATCGTCAGATGAAGGTATTCCTCTAGAAAACCAAGAAGCGTATCATTATATTGCTATACATGTCATTTTGTTAGGACCTCCAGACACCTAGAACTTTTTAACTTTTTTTAAAATAAAGCATGTGAATGTTGTGCTTGGTTAAAATAATTATTCAGTAGAGCGTTCTTCATCAACAGTTTTTAGGCAACATTTGTTTTTGTTTTAATTTAAATTTAAATGTGGACAATTTATGATTAGTTTTAGCATTATTGAATAAATACTTGGCACAACACTGATTCCATTAGGATGTTTTGATAAATACGTTAGCTGTTTATTAAACTGATTTTGATCAAACAGAGTTTACTCTGTCTTTAGTATGGTGTACTTTCTCCAAGACGCTTAGTTTTTCATTACCTCGCACATTATTTTGTGCTATCCCTTTATATCAAAATAAATCTGAACCTCACCTTGTGCGTGTGCAGCCAAATCCAATGAGCAGAGTACAATCAATATCAGTACTCTCCCTAACTCCAGGGAACGGGTCTTCTCATGATGGTCATTCATCTTGACTCATTCACGAGAGGCCTACCAAGAAGATTCAGTAATAGATCGAAATATGCTTTCAACATGCAGCAATGGTTTAAACTACCGTAGAATTATCTTCAAAAGTACAACAATGAGTGTGTCTTGTGATCTTAAGTCCCGCGATATGGAAACTACAGTCGAAAACAAAAAAAACGCGAAAAGGAACTAAGACCGAAAATATGGATCTAGAGAATTGTTAAAGGGGTAGTTTGGTTTTGGTAAGGCTGAACTTAAGTACCCAAAACCTGCACAGTAACATTATAAACTAATAGTTATAACTCCACCATGCTCGAAAGGTATACAAAATTACAAACGACTAAGTAAAAAGCCTGTTATCATTCAAAAAGAGCCATTGAAACACAAGAGGGCGCTTTTTAAAAAGGCATTGGTTTCAACCATTTTTCATACAAAATTATGCATGTGATGTTTTATTGATATAATTATTAAATAGCGAGATCATCAACAACTATTTAATAAACGCTTTTGAACATTTTTGAAAAAGTGCAAGCATTTTTTATTTTTTTCTAAAAATCATCTAATTATTTGGGCCCCAAATAATTATAAGATCAGATATATGTATTGATATTTCAGCCGTTTCTGGGTCGATTTTGACCAAATAAAGTTTATTCTGCCATTAAAATTGCATGTTCTCTCAAATTCGACACTCAGTTTTTCATTACCTCACACAAAAATTGTGATCTGCAGCGCCCTCTCTACCAAAACTAAACTACCCCTTTAACCATCCAGTGTAAATACCGGCACTCGTGACTTTGACTATTATTATTTATTATCTGTATCCACGACACAAGACGATAAAGTCAACATATACCTGTGCGAGTTTTATTGCAGTGTTTGATGCAGTGTTATTTTACCACTACTTCCTCAATCCATTTACTATCGTACATGCATATAGCATATTTTTTTCGCTCTTAAAGGGGAATTCCAGGCCTGATTTAATCACTGGCTTTCAAAATAAGCAGAATAAGAGGCATTATTGATGAAAATTTGATCAAAATCAGACAAGGAACACGAGAGTAATGCCTATATAAGCATCATGTATAGTAATGAGCGATCGTTTCAAAATTGTCGCCAGATGCAACATCATTGACGAGCAACTCACCATGCCTTTAGTACATGGAAATACACTTATTTCTTATTTTCCTTATATATGTTCTAAAAATAATGTTATCTCTGCTTATTTTCACGAATTCATGAAGAATATCGATGGGCCGACTATTCTGGAATTTGAAAGGTTTTAATTTTGCTTTTATTAATTAAGAAATTTCAAATTGTGTATAATGTTCATGTACAAGTCAAAATAGCTGTAGCTCGCAAGTGAAGTCACTATTGATAGCAATTGCGAACGATCCACAAATTCGGAGCAAAGTTCATTCTATCATAAGTGTTTTATTGCTCTACCGTTATGGTTCAGATTTTCGCTCATGATTCTTCATATTCACTTCATTCTATAGCAAACATCACGTTCCCGGGGTATAATTACCATACAATGCAAAATCAACAAATTAAGTCAATACTCCTGCCCAGTGCTTTCATTGTACTCGAGCTTTATATTCTGCCTTACCGCGGAATAAACGTTCAATATTTACACAAGCAGCAGTATTATTGTAAACAAATTATTATATTATATGACCTATAAAGATACTGGTGTGCGATTGGTCAAAATGCTGTCACGTGACCATCGCTACAAGGATGAAAAGCGTTATATTGACCAACATGACGTAAATTACGTCATACCAGTCAATATAACGCCGTTATATTGACTGGTAAGACGTAATTTACGTCACAATGGGTGTGTGAAGATGAACAATTTTGCGCGTATTAGCATCCTGGCACGCGCAGCGTTGTCAAACTTTCTACGGAGATTGCGCGATCCGAAAGTAAATTTGAAAGGAAGGTCGAATAAAGAAGCATTTTGCGCAGCATTTCGATAACAACACGTCTGTTCTACTGGAAGGATTTCGATTTAATCTAATGATTTTCCCTTGTCCATAATTTTATTTCAACACCAAATTTATATTTATCTAGATTTGTATCTATATAGGTCATCATAATATAACAGATATGGACTTTTCCTTCGGTAACCATATAACATTTCATTTCCCTTGGGGAGTTATATTTTTGTCTCGGAATACTATATTTTTCCTCAGCGCTACGCGCTTCGGAAAAATATAATGTCCCTCGACACAAATATAACTTCCTTCGAGGATCTCAAATGTTATATTGCCCCTCTAGACAGTCAATATCTGTATAATATCGCATTAATGGATTTTTATGAGATTAATGCATCAATACATGTTTAGAGTGTGCAGTTTGGTGGCAATATAATGTTCTCCAAGCGTTTCTGATTTGAGTGATAACCACATGACCTTAAAGGGGTAGTTCAGTTTTGGTATAGAGGGCGCTGCACGAAATATCAATAAATATATCCGATCGGATGGCTCAGATTTATTCTAAGAAATAAAAATGCCTACACTTTTTCAAAATGTTTAAATAGTGGTTTTTATATAGTATAGTTGTTGATGATCTCTCTATTTAATCATTATTTCAACAAAACATCACATGCATAATTTTGTATGAACAATTGTTGAAACCAATGCTTTTTTAGAGAGCGCCCTTTTGTGTGGTAATGGCTCTTTTTGTATAACAGGCTTTTTACTTCGTCGTTTGTAATTGTCTATACCTTTCGAGCATGGTGGAGTTATAACTATTAGTTTGTAATGTTATTGTGCAGCAGTGCAGGTTTTGGTTACTAAAGCTCAGCCTTACCAATACTGTACTACCCCTTTAAACAAATCTATTTTTCCAATCATCTTTTTTATACGGTATGAAGGGTGACCCCGTTGTTACAGAAAGAATTGCAATCGATTGTAAAGTTGCAATTTACAATCGACTTTAAAAAGGCTTTTGATACTGTTTCTCATGATTTTTTGCAAAATGTGTTAAAGACGTTTGGTTTGGGGACTTCATTTTGTAAATGGGTTCGTACACTCTACAAGGGCGCTCAGAGTTGTGTATTTAACGGCAATGTATCGACTGGTTATTTTAATATTATGAAAGGGGTAAGGCAGGGAGACCCCTTATCACCCTATTTATTTATATTATGTATAGAAACTTTAGCACGCTCGATTAGGACCGACAATGAAATTTCAGGGTTTATTTTGGGAAATGCACATATTAAACAAGTATTATACGCAGACGATATGACGCTTTTTGTAAAAGATAAAGATTCGTTGATAAAATTAAATGAAAAATTTGAAACTTTTGCTATAATATCGGGATTACAAATTAATCGAGACAAAACATATGTTTTGTTATTAGGCCCTCTTCATGGAAAAGAAATTGTAACTCCTTTTGGTACAAAAGTTGGGATGATTAAAATATTAGGTGTATATTTTTCTATGGACCCTGAAGTTCGAGAAAGAATGAATTATAAAGAAATTTTAAGTAAAATTAAACATTTATTAATATGGTGGAAACAGCGGGACTTGACCCTGATGGGAAAAATTCAATTGATAAAGACGTTTGTGATTTCTAAATTAATATTTGTATCTTCACTCACTCCAATTCCGCAAGGTGTAATAGAAGATTTGAATAGATTAACATTTGATTTTTTGTGGCATGGAAAAGATAAAATTAAACGGGAAGTTACTTTTTTGAATTACGAAAAAGGGGGTCTAAAAATGATTGATTTTCAATTATTTATTCGGACACAGAGAATAATGTGGATTAAGAGACTTTTTGAGGGGGAATCAATGATGGGATGGAAAAGAGTTTTTAAATTCTTGACTAGACAAGCAGGAGGTTTGTTGGTTTTCTTTTGTAATGTTTCATTTGATTTATTGAATTTGTCACTTCCGGGTTTTTACAGGGAAATGTTAGAAGCTTGGATAGGTTCAAAAGATTTTTTGTTAAAAGAAACTGGAAGCAGGAATCAAATTGTTTTTAATAATAGATATATTCGAATTAATGGACAAATTTATTATAATGAAACATTATTTTTGAAAAATGTTTATAAAATACATCATATAGTCGATAGCAAAGGAAGAATAAAATCTGTCAAGGAATTTATGAGACTAGGATTAGATAGGTCAGAAATTGACATAGTGAAACAGATTTTTGAAAATATACCATTTATATGGAAACAATTGTTAAGTAGAGATTATAATGTGATGGAAGATACTGCACTGAATTTGGAGTTTCGATTGAGTGGAAAAGATTATTCATTGTGTGATATAACTTCAAAATATATATATGATCATTTGTTAAATTTAAGATTAGAGAAGTCTTTTGCAGTTCGCAACATAGAACACTTATATAATGTCTTTGGAAAAGATAATGAAAATATTTTTGTACGCTCCCGAAAATCCACGCTTAATAGTTCACTAAGGGAATTTCAATTTAAATTACTATACAATCTTATTTATACAAAGAAACACATGTTTACTTTTCATATGGGGGATAGTAATTTATGCTCTTTTTGTCATAAAATGCAGGAAACATATGAACATTTGTTTTACTTTTGTGAAAAAGTAAGAATGATCTGGGTAGACTGCGGTAACGAGTTTGATTTAGAAGAATTAATAAATATAGATTGGAAAGGGGTCCATGTAGGAATCAAGGTTAGTAATGTAGGAAAAGATCAATTATTAAATCATGTTATATTGTTGATAAAAAGTATGATATTTGTTAATAGTAGAACGAAAGATTATCCTCCAACTATAAAAGATATTAAAGATACATTATTGAAAAATAAAGAGGAAGAAAGAAAGATAGCTGAACAGAGAGGAACATTGCAAATTCATTATAGAAAATGGAACACACTCTCTGACTAGGGTATGACACAGAGACACCATGTACAGAGTTCTTACTACCGCCTCCCCCCCCCCCCTTTTTTTTTTCTTTTTCTTTTTATCTTTCTTCTGTTAGTTCGCTATTGTTTCTCTGTTTTACTATAGATCTCTTTTTTTCTCAAACACTATGATTATCATTATATGTATAAGAACAGATTGTATATGTATATGTAATGCTGTACACAATTAGTTTGTTGTACTTATATGAATGATTTGTATTGTAAATTTACGTTGTAAATTTGTTTGAGAGAAAATAAAATACTATTACAAAACAAAAACAAAATTAATTGCAAGTCAGAAAATATGCACATCTGAACCAATCACATGCATTTGCGCATTCAGTCACAAGATCTGTCTTGCAACTAATTGCAACCGATTGTAAGTCTTTCTGAAAGCCATTGAATTTGTCCCAATTGTATACCAGAGTCTCGATTCTAGATGCACAAAAGCTAAAACGATTTAAACAAAAATAGTCCATTCAGAAAAATGAAAAAACAGAAATACAAATTTCTGAATATCACATTTGAAGACCGCCTTGAACTTTGGACGTAATGATTGGCGCGCTTTCATTGGTTCCACATGATTTTGCGGTATGATTGTATATAAATCAACTCACGTGTACTTATATTACGGATACAATCACGTTTAAATTTTAAGATGTTGAAAACTTCCTCCTGACGTTTCAGCCGAGGAATGAAGAAAAAACAGCCTCGGCCCACGGCCTATAGATTGTCGGCGGACAAAATGAATCCCGTTGATTAGCCATTTTGCGTAGTGTCGGGACATGTCACGTCGAAGGTGATCGCTCATCCAAGTAGTAGAATTAGCTTCTTTGTTAATTTTGAGTCAATCTGGAAATCAAGATTACGATTTCGTAAGTATTTGAAGAGCTCATTTGCAAAAGGGGTTAGATCCACTTTCCATAAAAAATGAGTTAGCGATATCAGTACATTAATAAGCTACGTAACTATGTAGAATCCAAATTTTAGAACAATTTACTCACTCAAAATCAAAATATAGAAAGTTCAATTTTCATATTCCCATAGGCATGTGTACAAAGTTTGACAAAGAAACCTGCTTTACTCCAAAGTTGAAAAAGTGGATCTAACCCCTTTTGCAAATGGGCTCTTCATTTATTAAACACTTGATTTGTATTCAATTGGTTGGAGGACAAAACGTAGCTTCAATGAATGCAGCAATGTTATACTTTACAACGAAGCTGGTCAATCTCGAGAAAACTGTTCAAAACATTAAAATTCAAGTAAAATAATTCAATAATAACTATCGGATTAATTGTTTGTCTTCAAAAAAGAACAAACAAACATAAGGTGGTACTGTTGTGGTAGCAGTCCGCTTCCTGCACAGATGTATTTATGTAATTATACCAACAGATTGTCAATCAAGTATACAGGCTCATGATATATATTATATAATTATGTGAACACAAATTGCATTACTTGTTTAAATATTGAATCTTCTAGTAACATTGTCAAAATCGGAAAAACGTATTTAAAACTCTAGCAGTTCATATATATATTACTGTCTGTACCGATACAAGCAATCCTGTATAGTACCACGTCCATATTCATATCGCTGGTTCTATGTGCACATGATCCACACCTATTTTTTGATATTGTAAACATTGTCCTTGACCCCAATCTTTAGATTGATGTGTAAACTTAAACAAACATACTTGATATTTGGCCAGATAAGGTGTTTTTCTTCAATCAACACACAAACAGAATTGTATGTTGCAATTATATAAACAATATTATTAATTCATTTCATCCAACATGCAATGATATCTCACCCATTAATGACTATCCGACAGAGCAGGGTGACTTAGCGGTTAGAGTGTCCCCCTCATGCACGGATGTCCCGGGTTCGAACACAGACCGGGTCATACCAAAGACTTTAAAACTAGTACCTTCTGCCTTCTAGCCAGGCGTTCTGCCTTCTAGCCAGGCGCTTATGGCGTGCGGATGGAGTCATAAGCCATCGATGGAAGAACGATCGATCCTTTTTAGTAGGACATACATCGAAGGGGTATTTCTCCATGCATTGGTGAGTGTGTTGCTGTGTATATACATACAGTGATATGAGCAGTCATCGATCCGAAACATTTCATGTGTAATAGTTGTGTATCTCGTGTGTATCTAGAACGACATGCAATAATGTGGGCTAAAACACTGGTAGAACAACCTTCGTTTCTTCTTTATTGCCCAATGAGAGAGCTCGATTTCTGGTTGGATACGGTCTGACGGGGGTACTAGTCTAGGTTCTGGACCCTGTTTACACCTTTCCCCCATATACCTCGTAATACCACTCTGAACTGTGAAGCTGTACGGACGGATTCACAAGGTGTATAAGGTGCATACAGGTACAGAACCTAGACTAGTACTATCAAGGAGGTATTAGAAAGCCTTAATACCTCCTTGGTACTACCATGGAAGTAGGAGTTGATACTACACACAACTTGCATGTCTTCGATGAAGTAGTGTGCAGTACAAGAGACCTGGTATTGCAGAGTGGTTGGGGTGTTAAAAAGAGAAAGACGGTCGATTGAAAGAATACAAAAAGCATAGATAGAGAGGGAGCGGGGCGAAGTGGAGGACAAGGGACAGGAGGCAGGCACACATGTTTGCATGTATATTTTGCCAAACTTTGATCGAGTAACAGCTCCCTATACTGTAAATCCATGTAACGCATTCCCCAAATACGACCCTGAGCACGCCACAGGGTGCCATACTAGACACCTGTTTTAAGCGATGACATGTCGTTCATGATAGTACTATCCATATGTACACAAATCTAAACCCGATTCCCACCCGCTCCTCACCCTCACTTTATATATCTCTCCCTCTCTCTCTCTCTTTCCCTTTTTTCGCCGCGTCTCTCTGCAAAACCAGGGAATTAGAATAGCATACTGTCTGTACTGTGTCGTTCTATACACAGGACTCACACAAATAATGCATGTGAAAGGTATGGGTTCGAAGGCTGCTCGTATTACTGCTGATACATGTTACAACACGCACCATGTGTTACAAAATCTCTTCGAAGCGCACGTTGGTACGTGTTGTAGTACCACAACAGGTACCAACGTGCGCTTCGAAGATATTTTGTAACTTACTTCGATCTATTTTTTGATCGAATATATATGGCACTGTAGGCCCGTTATAGGCGCTCGGCGTTTATAGAATGGAGAAGGGAAAGTTAATCACACGAGTTACCAGAGGACTGGCCCCCTTCTGTAGCTTTTGCTACATTTAGTAGACGTGTGACCTATATAGGGCTAATGAATCAGATATAGGCGCCGCCTTATGTGCCAACATTCACTTTAACAATACTGACTATCCTGTGTAGATGTGCATAGGCGCCGTAAGTGGGGGGGGGGGGGGGGGGGGCAGGGGGGGGGGGGGGGGCAGGGGGGGGGCGGCCGCCCCCAATCCAAAAAGTGTGGGGGGGGGGGGGCAAAACGCGTTTTTGCCCCCCCAAAAAGCCCCCCACCCTCAAAAAAAAAGAGAAAAAAGAAAGAAAGAAAGACAGAAAGAAAAGGGAAAAGAAAACAATAAATGTATCAGCCAATACTTGTTAATTCTAACGTTTAAAACTAAATTATACATCCATTTAAAGTTTTCGCTGCGCGTTTCGCGGTCCACGTAGTTCCTGTGTAGGCTGTTTCAGGTATACAAATGCAAACCCTCCCCCTCTTGCTCTGCCCCAGCCCTCGGTCGCTTCGCTCCCTCGGGACTAATTTTTGGCTGTAAGCTATGTTGTAGGATCATACATAATGTGGCATATGGTTTAGGTTTGTATACACCAGATTGCACCATTTCAAGTATATATTAATGAAAAATCTTCCCCGTGGGAGGGGGATACCCCCTCCCAACCCATCCCCTCTGGCTCTGCCCCAGCCCTCGGTCGCGTTCGCTCCCTCGGGCCTCATTTTTGGCTGTACGCTATGATGTTGGATCATAATGTGGCATATGGTTTATGTTTTTATGCACCAGATTGCACCATTTCAAGTATATATTAATGAAAAATCTTCCCCGTGGGGGGGGGGGGGGATTCCCCCTCCCAAACCCTCCCCCTCTGGCTCTGCCCGAACCCTCGGTCGCTTCGCTCCCTCGGGACTCATTTTTGGCTGTAAGCTATGATTTTGGATCATACAAATGTGGCATATGGTTTAGGTTTTTATACACCAGATTGCACCATTTCAAGTATATATTAATGAAAAATCTTCCCCGTGGGAGGGGGATTCCCCCTCCCAAACCCTCCCCCTCTGGCTCAGCCCCAGCCCTCGGTCGCTTCGCTCCCTCAGGACTCATTTTTGCCTGTAAGCTATGATTTTGGATCATACAAATGTGGCATATGGTTTAGGTTTTTATGCATCAGATTGCACGATTTCAAGTATATAAATGCAAAATCTTCCCCGTGGGAGGGGGATTCCCCCTCCCCCTCTGGCTCTGCCCCAGCCCTCGGTCGCTTTGCTCCCTCGGGACTAATTTTTGGCTGTAAGCTATGATGTTGGATCATACAAATGTGGCATATGGTTTATGTTTTTATGCACCAGATTGCACAATTTCAAGTATATAAATTCAAAATTTTTCCCGTGGGAGGGGGATACCCCCTCCCAAACACCCCTCCCCCCCCCCCATCTGGCTCTGCCCCAGCCCTCAGTCCCTTCGCTCCCTCGGGACTCATTGTTGGCTATATTAAGCTATGTTGTAAGCTAAATGCAAAAGCTCCCTACCGTTGGAGGGGGTACACCGCTCAGTCACTTCGCTCCCTCGGGCTTGGTCGCTTTATCCTCGCAATGTCTCACTCTCACCTCTGGCTCAACATTGGCAACCTTGTGAGTGTGGTTGGGCATGAGCCCCTAAACACATAAATCGTGAGCCCCCTTACGGTTTTGCCCCCCCCCCCCCCCCCCCCCAATCCAAAACTGCTTCCGGCGCGCCTGTAGATGTGTGTATGAGTGCGATATATCTTGCAAGTTACTAATATAAATTTGTGTAACTTTTTTGTTATGCTGCATATCATTTAAGTAATGTATCCGAATGTGACTTATACACAGACTTTACTTCTGGATAAAACAAAGATGAAGATAATTTTGTTGCTTGTTTATTTATTAAGATCAACAGGGGCTGCAAAACCAGAGATATGGCGAATTACAAAACATAGCATGTAGGTATGTTGTTTTGTTTACTTATAATGACAATATAAATGGCATTTGTGTACCTCAGTTCGGTACTATCATATCTACAAGATAAATATAACAATAGTATAAACGCATCATATGGTATACACGCATCATAATACGGTCACCTTAAAATGTACTTTGCATACGAATTATGACCATAAAAGTAATAGTGCTGGTGTCTGCTGAAGTTAAACATGAAGCCCTACAATTCCTTCAAAAACACCATGATGTTCATTGCATATTCTAGTTCAAATAATTTTGCAAATGAGATTACAATCATATTTTACAAACTTCCTACAATCTAAAATACCCATAATATATATGAGAATGCTCAATTTCAAAAGGTAAATATAATCGAGCGAGCATAAGGCTCGGCATAATAGTATCCACGCATCATGTGAAGGTCACCTTCAGAATTTCTTTGCATGCGAAATAGGACCCTGACGAAAAAGACACAAACCGCTATATAAATTGCATGTCCTTTATATTAAGGTGTAACATTAAAAAATGATCATAAATATAATATTTTGACACACACAGTAGATTATTTGTTCCCCAATAATTATGAGCGTCAGAATTAACGGTATGTTAAACGTGTATGCAACATGATCTGTGCCTTAACTTGTTTAACATACGCAGCTGCATCTTTTTAATCAATGTTGTAATTAATATCAATACGAAAATTAAGTTCTTGTCAAATGAAGCCTGTACAATTTGAGTATTTTGATATCATATCACAATATATGGATATATCCATGGTTTGAAATGCATGCAATGTTGCTCCATCAAAACAATAATGGAGTAGTGGGTGGTAATCTTAGGAACCCGTGGAATATGGCATTTCCATCACATTTGTGCGAAATCTAACATCGTGTGACGTTTGTCACATGAGTGGTTTGTCTTCTAAGTACACGTGGATGGATAGTCGTATTCATGATCTGTTATGTTACTACTATTCGAACGCGGATTTTTCACATTCTGATAGCTTTGTGACCCATGTTCACTTAACTCTACGTCAACGCCTTTATTGGCGTTGCCCAAAGGTACAGGAGGAGCGGGTATCGTGGATGCGTGCGGTCCGATGAGATCTTGGTACAGGTGCATTGGCGAGTCCTCTGGCTTGTCGTTCGTTTTAGATTCTTTCCCTTCTGTTTCCTGCCAACTGGAGAAAAGAAATTGAAACATAGCATACTTATATGAGTCATAAGTATAGCTTTCAAAAGAAATATGTAGTTGTTCATAAGAGCTCACTTCCAAAAGGCGCTAAATCCACTTTCCATACAAATTGAGTTAACGATATATCTACCTTTATTCACTTATATTATTGTTATATTGCTGGTCAGTTTCTCTCTGATTGCAATAATGTATACAACAAGGAGCGGGGAGTGTAAATCGAGTGCAAATTATTGAAGACGATCACACCAAGCACATAATGAACATTTCCAGCTATTTTCGCCTGCAATATGAATTTAATCCATGCCATGATATTTAATTTGATCATGCCCAAAAGTGCAAAGAGTTTTTTAATTATTCAACCCATGGTGCGACCACGTATCTACAATCGGAGTGCCTACATTAATTCGCTGGTTTGATACAGTCATACGTGCTACGTACCGTTTCTGTCGCAAGCACATCGCTAGTGCAAGACATCCACATACGACGTGAACCAACAGAGATATTCCAAACATAGTCCATGGAAGGAGGACATCAGCCTTTTGATACAAGCATTCTGATTCTGTAACTGGATAAAATGTGCACACAATTTTGAGATTAGATTATACTGATGCACGGTTAACATGATTAAGGGCATTTGAAGGGCTTTTCAATATGAACTAAAACGGCGCGCCAAATATAATTTGAATCATAACCACGACAAAATTGCCATGTGTTTTTTTTTATTCAGTCGAGTTCATTTTCTGGTTATTAATTTAGAATTGGGTGACAATGCTTATTTTGCCTATAACATTGTCCAAGTCCCCCGAATCCAATAGGAATTTTAGCGGTTCCCTCATACCTTGTTGTATTTGAATTAACAATAAAAGCATGGGACAGGTTTTGGTTTTTCAAATTTCCCTTTCGTAAAAAAAGATATTTACGATTGAAGTGTTCAGATGTTAAATTATCCACTGGACCATCAAAACCGTGTACACAGTGAGTACAATGAGTTAGTGAATATCACTTTGCATTTTGGCTCATTACTCGGCCATATAACGTCCATTTAACTTGAAATGTTCACACAACACCCAGTGGACATAATCATTGTATCAACCACTCATCACTTTTTGCATCTGTCAACCCCCTGTCAACAAATTTAATAGATCCCTTTATGAACATTAATTTATAAGGGATAAACGTCCCAAAAATGAGCTAAATCCTTAACATAAGGTCGACTGCAGATGGACTGACCATGCAGTAGGTCTTAGAAGCTGGACATACATGTAGTCTACAAATGCACTCGATGAGCTAACTTGAAGATCGTTTACCTGGTTGCGTGGACGTATAGATCGGCTCTGACCAACCACTAATCCCAGCACCATTAACTGTTCTAACCTGCAAGTAAGGTAATAATTAATCCGAAAAAAAATCAGCTAATGTTTCGAGGGTTCTTTGACGATTTTGTTTTCTCACCTGCTCTCTACATGTAGGGGAGGTCACGTCATAATATTAAAGGACCCCTCCATAACGAGATGGATGTTTCTGTCTAGGTAATAATCAGTGACGGCCTTGTACGGATCTATTCGGATTTGTCATGTCATGTATTTTTTATTTTTTATTTAAAGACTTGTAGCATAGGAATAGTTAGCAATTTCGAATATGAGCTAAACTAAGTCATTACGTATGTATTCATTTCATTTCATATTATTGTATGATATACATCCAGAATAGACCCTCTATTGCATTTGCACTGGTTCTCACAGAGGGACCGGTAGATAACATTTTGTTTTTCACTCCTGAGAAGTGTCATATTATTCAGTCACATGGATATTGATACACAAACGAGGCGTACACACACAACTTAGTTTCAACTTACTCCGATCGAATAATTCCTTCCACTCTCCAATCCTGTAAGAGCGTAATCAATCTTTTCTGCTCTGTCTACACGCGTCTTCTCCTTCACTGCGTCGTACAACTGGACCTCGTAGTATCGTATGGCGCCATTGAGGTTAGGGGGCGTGGCTGTAAACCACGTGATGTTTATGGTATCCGTGCTGGTCCCTATGACACTGACATCGACCGGCGGAGGTGCGACTGTAGAGACAACGTTTCAAGAGAAATATGTTGCTCTGAATCTGATTGACGTACTTGTCCCAACTTTGGATAGGATTATGATAACAAAGACATCCAATGGTGAATGGGATCATGAGCATTTCAAGTCTCATCCCCTCAATCCAATCAACATCATAATTATTTGCAATACTTTGATTAAAGCATGCCCGCTCCCTCATGTCCATACGAATTCATACGATAGCCTACCCCTAATGAACAACAGGAGTTATACGACGGTTAGAGAAA
Organism: Echinarachnius parma; assembly: GCA_037951105.1. Taxonomy (NCBI): domain Eukaryota; kingdom Metazoa; phylum Echinodermata; class Echinoidea; order Clypeasteroida; family Echinarachniidae; genus Echinarachnius; species Echinarachnius parma. The sequence goes on along the minus strand of JBAMJV010002936.1, from coordinate 15,372 downwards.
ATATGCTTATTTTCAAATCTATGGGACCAGAAAAAAAGAAACAAAAAATAAAACGGTCTCTTACTTTCCTCCATTGTCCTAGCGTCTACCGATGGACTTTCTTCACCTTCCGCGTCCTTGTTTGATGACGTCATGTAGATGGTGTAAGTTGTGAACGCATCAAGGCCTCGTAAAGTGTATGACGTGGCTGCGACGTCATCAATGATAATCTCTGGAAAGGGGACGTCACTAGATGCGTAGTAAATCGTGTGATGGATGAACCCGCTCCGGCATTCAGAAGCCGCTGCGGCAGGGTTCTACATTTTACAACGATTACAAATCGGGAAGAGTATCATATTTCAACATTATACCCACCTGCACATCATCATTATGATCCTGAATGTAAATTTGTACACATATTTTGAAATGGCGTAATTGAAGATCTACCTTACACACAGACATATTCGAGACAATAACACGAGGAAACTACACCCTCATTATATTATTTAATAATCCTCATATAGCGAAATTATTTGCAATGGGTCCTGTACATAAAACAATTCAAATGTACAATAATACATGCTGGAATGAGGGAGAGGGTGATAATAATACACGGGGGTGGGGGTAGATTGCTGGTTACTTGAAGATAATGAATACTCACAATCCATGTCAGGATGAGTTCCTTCCGGTGTTCCGCTGTGGCAAGAATATTGGCCGGGTTGTCAGTAGGATCTGGTAATACAATTGAATTATGATACTTTGTAGAACACCTTATAATCTGCTCGAAATATGATAAATATAATTCAAGTCACATTTTTGTTTAATTCTGTGTAGTAGTTTATACACGTTAAGCAAAGTATAATGACATGGTTATGTGTAGAGACACTAATGATGAAACGATCCGGCTTTCTTGACGAGATATTACACACATGAACTAATGAATTATTTGTATTCATGCGACGGGGCAAGAATATTGCACTCAGCGGAAGTTTCGCCACTGGACAGTAAGTGGTAACTCATCTTGCATTTCATGAACAAGCACAGTTGTCTTCATTAGGAAATTGTATGATATCATATTTGATACATTGTATATACGTAAACTATTACCAACAAACCATGTTGAATACCTAATTAATATGTAATCAAGTATTTGTTTTCTTTTGTGCGTGCGTGATATTATAAAATAACTATGCATCTTACTTCCACAGAGTGTTGAAGAAGTAGTTGCTGGTGATCTGGGTCCAGTCCCCCCGGCTCCCTCTCTCACTGCAGCAATACTGAACTGGTAGTCCGTGTCTGACTGGAGATCACTCATGGTAGTAGATGTCACTGCTGGTCCTACAGTCTTCTCTTCTGACTGTCCAGTGGGAAGCATGGATTGGTAGATGGTGTACGCAACCAGTGGAGGATCGCCTATACCATTCCCGTCAGCATTCCAAGGATTCCAGTACAAGTCCATTGTACTAGCGGTCATCCCATTCGCTACGGGGGCATCATCCATTACTGGCAGAACTGGACTCGTAGAATGTGGATAACATCTTAACTTTTAGTTGTTATAACTGAATGTGTTGTTAAATGCATGCTTCATTATTATTAATTTTTATATTTGTAATTCACATTCAAGTTAGTAATTCCCATGTTCCATCACAAAATGTTGCCATTAAAACATGACTCATGTTTATTCGAAGGAATAATACAGTTCTGGTCAAACTGAATTTTAGTAACCCAAACTTGCACCATATCAATACAAACTAATAGGTAAAAATCCACCATGCCCGAAAAGTAGACACACTTTCACAACGGTTAAGTATTAATAGGTGCATTATTATTCACAAAGCAGCGTTTTAAATATATAAGGGTGCATGCTCTCTTAAAACCTACTGAAATCATGATCAAGTCCTGTTTAACTAAAAAGTTGTCGAAAGTCCTGTCTAAGTCCCGTTTAACTTTAGTCATGAGGTCGTGAATAAAGTTTGGGTATTCTATATATTCTATTAAACGCGAGGGGTAGTTTAAGTCGTGTTTAAGAGCGCGATTTTGCTTCGTTTCAACGTATACGCACACTCTCCTGTGCTCTGCTTGGAACTTGCGGCGGAGAATAATGAGACGTGCACCCTCTAAAATTTCAAATGAAATTACTGGATTTTGTCTGGTGTTACCCTTTTATTTTGACGATAATATTAACTTGCCAGTTACCTCTCATTAGAATGACATCTTATTCTTTTGATAATCCAAAGTAAAATATAAGAGACGCTTATATGATTCTGCTTGAATTTGTATTTTAAACCAGCATAAACTCCGTAGTATTTATGATTGCGATGGCGCATGCGCGTTCTGAGTATCCTATGCAGCGGGCGCCCGGCTGCGGCTTTACGTCAGAAATGCCTACAGAGCATGCGCAAAAGACCCGTACGAATTTAAACGAGTGTTTAATTATTAAGGACTTAACCACGACTTCAGAACACCAGATCATTTAGACAGGATTCAGTCAGACGCGACCTCGCGTTTCCGTCCTGTCTAAACAGTTGTTTAAATTTAGTCACGACTAAATAAGACAGGACTTCAGAATACCGGCCATTAATTTCATTGATTTGTATAAAATATTGTGAATGTTGTGTTTCGTTAAACAAATTATTCGTAAGCAAGATTATCAAAAACCTATACAAAAACCTTTTGGGTAAATTTTGGAAAAAATGTTTGCAATAAATCATCGAATAATTGTAGGACCCACATTGATTCCAATCGGATATATTTATTGATATTTTAGCTGTTTCTCAACTGAATTGGATCAAACAAATTTGATTTTGTCATTAAAATTGTGTGCTCTTACGAACTTTACACTAAGTTTGTCATTACCTCACAACAAAATTGCTCAAAAAGTCTTCTAAAACAAAACTAATCTCATTTATATAATGTCAATAAGAATAGACTTACATAAGTATGTAGGTATTTGTGAACTTTTTTCGATTACAAATCTTACACATACTAGCATGACACATAATGTATTTATGAGAAAGCATAATAGGTATATATAAGTACAATATTCACCAAATACGGAAGCATTTACGAACAAAATCGCTACTAGTGGATCAAGCAGAGTGCAGACATATGTCCCAGGGACAACGCTGTCGACCGAGAAGACTACCGATCGTTCGTTGTCCTGGACGATACTTGATACGTTCGTTATACCGGTATTGTTCAGTGTGTCATCCTCGTTGACGTATCTATAGAAGGAGACGTCCGATACTTCAGGGACTGGGTTACCAGCGACGACACACGTGAAATCTGACGACTGGTATGGATTTACCGCAGCATTGGTGGTCAGGTCAGATATACCTATGATTGAAGGGAAAGGAAAGATAACGATATTACACATGTATTACATGGCTTTATATTGAACAACCCAGAAGGTGGAACACTGTTGAAAAACAATGGTGTAGTTAGGCCTTAGGGATTATCCGGGGGTGGGGTGGCACCACTAGGGGAGACCATTGAAACCTTACAAAATGACCAGTAAGACATTAAAACATTTCCCATATGTGGAATTTGACAATCACATTGATGGTTGTCATTCACCAGCTCTGATTGTTTCTGGACTTGTTATAGACATCCAGACAAATGGATGTTTGACATTCTAATGCAATTAAGGTTTACAAGTAATGTCCAACAGTAAATGGTTTAACAGTTTAATGGTAATGTCCTTTTAGTTCGAGTACACAATATTACTGGTGCCTTGTTAAATACATGACAGCCAATAATGTGCTAGTCAGACGGTACAGGTGTGAAATGGTTGTAATGGTTATCGTGTTTTTCTTGTCTGTTTAGTATATACAGGGTGGCCCCCCCAAAAAAACGGAACGGGGCACTTCCCAAAATAAAGTAACAACATTATTATGTCCATCGGATAGAGTGTCTTTTCCAATGAAAAACGATACCAAGAACAGTCATTTTGGTTGAGTAGTTTTTGTTTTAGGGCGCTGTGAGTGACACCATGTCAGGTTCCCATTTTTGTCAATTTTTACCAAGTCAGTGCCCGATATATCGCACGTACGGCCCGTTATAGAGGAGCAGTACGCGCCACATTGTTAGTGTGCTCTCAGCTGTGAAACGAAAGAATGGGCACAGTTGTCCAATGCTATAACGGGCAGTAAGTGCGAATTATCGGGCAATGACTCGGTAGAAATTTACAAAAATGGGAACCTGATATGGTGTCACTCAGAGCGCACTAAAACAAAAGTAACACGACCAAAATGAACCTATTGTTGGTATCGTTTTTCATTAGAAAAGACGCCCTGTCCGATGGACATGTTCATTTTGTTACTTTATTTGGGAAGTGCCCCGTTTCGTTTTTGGGGCCACCCTGTATATGTCATTAAAGCGGATACATTTATTAGAATACCAGGCCAAGTGTTTATATATGGGCAAGCGGGGGCTGGGGGCAGGTTGAGAAACAGTTAAAAACCAGTTGCTAACTGGTGTCCATATGGAATTGGTACACTGGAATCAACTAGAACCAGTAATAATCCAGTATAATATACCAGTAAGAATTCAGTAAGAACCCAGTAAGGATCCAGTAAGACAGACCATTAAAAGCCCAGTAAGAAACCAGTTTAAATACCAGTAAGAGACCAGTAAAACCCAGTTGGTCAAACCGCTTAAAGGAACCAGCAGGAACCAGCATGAACCAAGTAATAACCAGTACAGACCAGTAGGAAACAAGTAGGAACCTAGTAATAACCATGCAGTACAGAACAGAAGGAAACCAGTTGGAAACAATATACAAACAGTAAGAAACCAGTCAGAGCCCAGTAATAACTAGTACAGACCAGTAGGAAACCAGTAGGAGCCCAGTAGGAACCGACTAATGACCAGTACAGAACACTGTGAAACCAGTAAGAAATTGGTACAAACCAGTAGGAAACCAATAGAATAACAGTAATAAACCAGTAGATATCCATTAATAACCAGTTCAGACCAGGAGGAACCCATTAACCCGTTCCCTTCGATATTCTGAAATCTCCATAGATACAAAGATACATACCTAGATACCAAAATACATGACATAAATACATGTAGTAAATCATTGCTCACTACACATTATGTCGAAGGTCCGAAGTGCATGATGTCGGGGGATCATGAAAACGAGAAAGGAGCTCACGAGATGATGATCATGCTGCCGATATTTGTATTTGTAGTCAAGAACGCGACTTCGCTGTCGTGGCTGAAGAGCCGAGGAGTATGGGATGTCAACGCTGACGTTCGTGATAATGGAACTGTTGAAACTTCATAGCATCCTGTCCGAATCTTCTTTAGTTGCGCCATTATTATATCTCCAAGTTAACGACTGTCTCCAGGACCTTGCAGTCCGGGGGGAGGGGGGGGGGGTCACTCTCATACAAAAGTGCTACAAAACCGTGTCCATCAACCTCTGAAATGGACCCTAACGTCGAAAACTTGTGCACCTGAAAAACTACCATTTTTGTGGGTTTTTTTTTCTAAAGAGTGCTGAAAACCAACCCTTTTAAGGAACCCCTTAAAAGGTACCCTTTTAGTGGGTTTTTTCTAATGAGTGCTGAAAAACACCCCTTTTTAAGGAAAACGTCAACGACGCTGTGTAGCTCAAAATGATACCCTTTCGACGCTTTTTTGGACGCGGGTGCGTAGCCAGTCACGTTGGGAGTGACCCCCCGGGCTTCCAGTGCATGTATATATTATTGGTGATAATTAGGTCGTTTTCTGCACAACAATTAAGAAGCTTTTCCCTCTTGGATTGACCGACTCTCGCACTCAAGTCACCCATTACTACGGCAATGTCTTTCCATTCTTAGTGTTGCTTGAAGTATAGGTTGTAGAAATCCTCAATTTCTTCTTCGCTATTGCCTATGTTTTGAGCGTAGACTTGCATTATGGTCAGTGATCCTGTCTGTACTTCGAAGCTTGGCTGTGACCAAGACCATCTGCACAGTTGTCTTAGTGGGACCATAGACCTACGGTGGGACAAGGATCGAGGGGTAGGTGACACCTTGTAGGTCTATGGTGACACTGATAGAGTCCTTGGTTTAGTTTTGCAGGAGGATTAAAGATTAGCTTTCGTGGGGTTGCTACACTGCGGGTTGCCATTTTTAACTAGGCTAGTTTGTAGGCACTGCATAACACTGAAGCCGTACGTGTGCATTGTGAAACGTGCAGAAGGCGCCCGGAAGGTGGCATCGCCCGTCTGATAATTCGAAGTACCTTTAAAGTGATCCGTGTAAAGTGTCAGATATTGCACAAACTGACATTTGAGACTTCAATACTATATCAATATCATTGTAAAATAGAATTGAAAGATTTGTGAAAGTTTGAAAGAAAACGAACACTGTTTACCTAGTGAAAAAACGAATATTGAGTTCATATTTTATCACCGAATACTGATGGTCTGTTGTAGATTTGTTGCAGTAATACTCATCCGTTTGATCTTGACGATATCCGCACCCGTGTACATACAGCTACAGACGGTACGGAATTCATGGAATTTGCGCACGCTAAGCTCAAAGTTCAGTGGGTCGGGGAAATTTCCAGCTGGCAGGACGTGTTCAGCGACGACAATTGTACTTTTTATCAAAACCGTTAGCTAACGTTTTAGAAATAATGATTTTCAATGATAATTATCTTCATACTAAAGGGACATTTGAAAAAACCGAACCCTATTTTTTTCTTCTCTTACCATAAGCTAAACAACACGGCAGAAAAGAAACGAGGAAGCTCCAAGTATTTTTCGTGGAGTTAGACACTTTACCTGTGTCACATACCGTGACCAATCGCTCACTTGTGGAAACAGGAAGGCGCAGAACTGCATACTTTTCCCAACAATTACAACACACAATCATTACAATAGAAAATATGTATCTTGTTACATAACGTGATTTGTTCGTGGGCAAACATTTCATGGGGGGGGGGGGGGGTGGCATGTTCCTCCGACATTTTATGACATAATCTTCCTCCTCCTATAAACCGCCCCTAACCTGAGGAATGGCAGTTAGGGGGTTCCCTTAGGGATAATACCACTCGCCCCCCCCCCCCCCCCCCCCCCCCCCCATCCCGTACTCATCTGTTTCGGTATTTAGTTTATATACATAATATACAATATATTGATATGAATCATGTTATGTGCATATTGAATAGGTAGTATTATGGCATCGCTGTGTAATTTGTGACATAATTGTCTGTAGTAACTGTTTTAATTTGTTTTGTTATTATTATTATTATTATTATTTATTCGACCAAAAAGCATAATACAATGTAAAATACAACACAACTATATATGCACAAATTACAAAAATACGTTACAAAAAAAAGGTTACAAGACAGAAGAACATAGTTAGAAGCAGTGTGTGGGTCAGGGTTCACAAAAGTAAAGTACATTACTGTTGCCCTAGGGCATGTGAACCCTCACACACTGGCTCCACAAGATGCAGCATTACGGAACATAAATAACAATAAACGTATACCTAGATCTATCAACGTCCAAATTTAGCTAAATATACTACCACATATAATAGAGAATGCATAGATGAAATGATTATATCAATTAATGTGGCTCATACTATATGGATTTACGGAAAATATAAGTTATATAAAGAAAACATGCACTGTATTTCGCGGTAATAAAGACATTGGACATTGGTATTACCGCTCCATCGACTAAATCAAAGTTGCATATTAAATTATTATTGCAACGTAATAACCTTGGTAGCCGAAATTAGCCTTTTTAACAGAGAGAATAAACTTTCTTTTTAATGAATAAGTTAAAGAATGATTCCAACAATTAATGTGGCTCATAAAAAGGTCATATTTATATAGATATATAATGAAAATATATTACGTAATTATGAGTTATACAAAGTAAACATGCTCTGTTGTACATGTTTCGCGATAATAAAGGAATTTGGCATTAGTATTACCGCTCCCTCGACTATTTATGATAAAACCCAGACAGTGTAAAATGGCAAGGAACAATACTAAGGCGAAGTTGCATATCAACTTATTGCAACCTATTGAACAGAGAAAATACATGACTTCAAAAGGAAAAGGAATGCAGGAAAAGGTGAAAGAATGGCAGCATCTTTGACACTAGATGGCAGACTGTTCCACACTCTAGGCAAACGACGTGATGGCGAACAAAAAAAGAGATTGTGTTCTAGAAGTTAGATGCTGAAACGTCAAACTGTCAGGGTGTTGAGGATTCACAATTATGTTTCCAGAGAGCATTGCACATTCACACACATTAGATAGACATGTTGATTGCGACTTAAACATTTAATGGATATTTCTCATCTGAAATAGTCAACACCTACTCACCATTCCGACAGTCTGGTAGAGCCCAGTTGGGTAAGCACTCCCCGTTACACAGTCCGGTTACCTTATCACAGGCGGATTCCCTGCAGCGGCATGACTGTGCACATTCCAGGCCATATAATGCTCCTTGGCATTCTGCACATGGAGCAAATGACTTAAAGTGAATATCATAAGTATCACGAATGGGTGTAATTTTGTTATGAAAACAAGAACTATGATGACCCAGGTCGAAATTCCCATAGAACCAACCCCCATAGGAGACCCATAGAAACCCATAGGCCTATTGGTTTCTATGGGTTTCAATCATGTCAATAGGGAAAGTGGAACATGGGTTTCTATTGGTTTCTTAGTGATTCCTATGGGTTTCCTATGGGTTTCTGATGGGTTTTGATTATATGGGAATTTCGACCTTGTAAGTGTCTATGGGTCTCATCGAAACCCATAAGAAACCAATAGGAGAGACTTTCTGCATGTGTATGACAACATTGCTTTAACAGGGTTATAGAAACAATGGAATTGATAAAAAATAAATGTGTACTCTGTGACCTGATAATTCCATCCACTGACTGATGAATGAACATGTCGTGTTAAATCAAAGTCATATTGCCGAGTGCAAGCAAGCGCAAGCAAGCAAAGTTTTCTCTGTAAAAGTATTGCCAACAGTATGAACGCAATTGATGATCCGCAGATCTGTTTCAATTTTAATTTTTGAAATATCTCAAATATCTAACAACGAGGAAAGGGACAAAGAGCCAGATTAAAAAGCCACTTTTATCATTTAGTAATAATTTCTTGCCACAGTTAATCTACACGATTGGGCTAAATAGGAAAGAAAGATTACCATCACAGATGACCTGCCCGTCATTACACGTGATACCCCGCAGCACACTCCTGGTTAGGGCACTCTCCTGTGTTCTTGTCACACGGTGCATCGTTCAGACAGTGACACTTAGCAGTGCAATCAGACCCGTAGTAACCGACATCACACGTGTCTGGAACTGACAGTTTGAGAGGGAAAACATGTTTGGATAAATGGGCACAACCAACCTGCATCTATTCCATCCAATGTTTATTACAATATTCCATTCAATTTCAACTAAACTTCAAAAGGTTTTTGATCTTTTTCTAAAAGTGATATTTCAGATTGCTATCGTATACCATCGTTATTGTAAATTTCTCCTACATGATGTGCGATGGTTTCAATTAAAAAAATGAAATGTTTGCCCTCCCCCCCAAAAAAAAATGAATTTCATATCTGTCACGTACATAACTACCCATTGACTTTGACTCAAATATACAGTTTGTCATATGAAAAACACATGGCAACCATAGTTACATTTTAACTAATATTTTTTCCCGTAAGTTGTAAAGTAATTGTAATATATATTTGTTTATATGTGTCACATCGTCGGTAACTTACTCTGGCAGTTATCTCCAGACCATCCTGGATCACATCCACCATTGCACCCTGTATATCGGTTGCATCCAGACTGACAGTGACAGGTCTGTGTACATCCAGCACCAAACTCTCCAATATCGCATACTATGATTGTACAAAGTTTATTACAACTTTTAGTGACACACCCCGTGTTATCAGACGGATGTGGAAAGAGGGGAACAATTTTCAAAAGTGGGCATTCTCTACCAAGATGTGCCCAACTTGGCATGCATGACTATTAAAGATCCGATGCTCTATAGACGCAATTGGTATAGCGATCGGTTCTTTTAGTCAGATATACCAAGCTGTGGGCACATCTTAGTAGAGAATGCCTAACGTTTTCATTTGAAGGGATCATGCAAAACAAAATAATTACGACCTTCTAGTAATTTTGTCCGATAAATCTTGTGTTGAATAATGCAAATATTGCATCTTAGACGATACCTCACTGATTTTGTATCAAATTCTTTGAAGATAATTATGATTACAACTATCACTATTTCTTAAAAATTAACATCCTTTTTGCATATCAACCATTCAGTTGTAGACATGTATGATGTTCACCCCCAATCCTTGTATAACCGGGCTAGTACATATTTTGTTTGCCAAGAAGAATTGTCGCCACCTTCCGCGAACCAACCTCTTACAAACTATAATAGTTCGATTCAAATCATTTATATGTAATTATGAATAAGATATGAAACAAAGAATAACCAGATATCCAGCTAAACTATTTGCTTTACGTTGGAAGTCACCGATTGCATTTATAATTCGTTTTGTGGAAAATATAATGTGAAATCAATTTCACTGAAGAAGATATTTAACAGGATAGATGAGACTATAAACGAACCTGTGTTGCAGTCCAGGCCTGTGACTCCCACGTCGCAGGTGCAGCCGAATGGATCTGGGAGGCAGAACATGATGCCCTGGCACTTGGCGGCAGAATCACTACTGTAAGAACATCTATATTCACATGTCAATCCGAAGCGATTTCCACCATTAGTCCTGCATACTAAAATGCAATACATGTATAAAAAAAAATGATTTCCGATGAATCGAATGCATTTTGATTCAATAATACTTGGACTACTACTACTTTCTACTACTACTACTACTACTACTACTACTACTACTACTACTACTACTACTACTACTACTACTACTACTACTACATCGCACGTTCAGCCGTTCCTGATCCTGCATGCAGCGCAGCCATTGCTTGAGACGCGAAGCCTTGCTAAAATACTAGGGGAATTCATGAATTACAAAACAAAAATAAACTTCTTGTTCTTACATTGTTATTTTGTTGAACCTCAAATGGATTTTCATGATTTAGTTCAGCCTCCATACTTACTTGTTTTTTTCTCCTGTCCCGATCGGGAACTAGAATCATATATATTTTCAATCTTTTCCTGACCAAGTAAGCAGGTATTTGTGTCAATTAGCGATCCCTTCTATAACGACTCGTAGTATCTAAATCATATTTGGATGGTAATATGCTAACAATGTATATGTTGAAATAGTTATATCATAATAAATACGACACCAAAAAAAAAACGATTCTAAGTTAATATTTGTAATGACGTGTCTTTACAGGCTTACTTTCAAGACAATTGGATCCCTTGAAGTTATTCGGACAGATGCACATTCCTGTCTTGTCATCACAGACTCCTCCGTTGTAGCACTTGTCACAGATTCCATGACAGTCTGGCGGCCCCCATTTGCCAGATGGACAGCCTAATAAACAAAGGGAAATGTTTGTTCTACTACATGTGAGTTCAAGGACAGTTTAGGTAATGCCGAACAGAATAGGAAGAATCAATGATATGATTTCTCGGTTCTTCAGAATCGCTCGGGATGGTATTGTTTATTTTAACTTAATGTCAACATGAGGAAACCCCCCCCCCCCAAAAAAAAAAAAAAAAAAAAAAATTGCCATTTTCTTTCCCATTTCAATCAATTCTAAATCACATTTTGATTTACCGCGTGAAATTAAACTCAGTCCATCAATTAATGTTTGTAAAAGGAGATATACATTTTTTTTTAATTGAACAGTATTAATTTGATTTAGAATCTAGATATTGTACGGTCGTGTATTCTTTTTTTTTTCTTTCTTTTCGGTCTTGGTGTTTGTTAGGGTATTACAATTTCCCCACATATTATTTTTAATATTCATACCGGTGGTAGCATTCATAAAGCCAATGGCTTTCCTAGCTGGCTCCACATTCTCATTATTATTTTTGTTGTATTCTAATTATGTTGTAATTTCTGTATCAATGTAAATTGTAATCTTTGTTTTGTATTTTATATGTTTTTATGATGAATGAAATAAAGAACAATTTCAATTTCAATTTCACATTCTTTTCGTTGGGTTTCACGTTGAGAATCATGACATCTCTTCTGCTTGTTTAGCTGTACAAAGGAGCATAAGATGGCCCAATGATTTAACATATTCAAGCGCAAGCAATAGTCATGACAATCGCTTTGCAAGAAATTGTTATTGGAGACAAGAAATCATGTCCATATTCGAATCACACCGGCAGAAGCTCTCAAATAAAGGCAAGTTGTCAATAAGGAACGACGTACACAATTATTCCCAACCAAGTTCAAACTGACATAGTCATAATCTTTGCTCAGATTGTCACTAATATTAGTTTCATTCAGATTATGTTACATATAATTATATATATTTATAAGGTGACATTCCCCTTTATTTGTGTTTCTTATTGGTTATACAAGTATTGGTATTGGTTAATTTGTAAAATTATAGATTAAATTGTTATTATTAAACCAATGTGAATGTAATTTCAGCTGACAGGTAGAGGCAAATTCATATCGTTTCCATAAATAACTTTGTAAGTAGGCATAATATGCAAGCCATTACTTCATAAATAACACATAACATTACCTGTCAATTTTAGTAAAATTACCATCACATCATATAGATGTTTGAAAAGGTGTTAGCATACTTGTTGCACGATCTAAATTGTATACATGGCCTACCTGTGACAATGATCCTGAAAATACCACCTCGACTAGATGGTCTATCGGCGTCGTAGTGGATCTCATATATCCCTGAATCTGAACTTTGGATTGGGCCAGGGAAGGTAAATTGCAGAGAGCCTTGAGCTGAATAAATGAAACCACCTCCATCTTTCCTCCATCTGATGTCGCTGTCTGGATTTGTAGGATTAGCGTCCTTCAACATGATGATGACCACTCCTGTGTCACCAACATTAACAGTCCTGGTGAAGACGTTGTCACTGGGAGTAAATTTAGCTGTGGATGGTAAAATACCTCTTTATGTTTCACTATGACGTTTTTTTTAAATGTAGACACATTCATGTTTATGAGTTAATACAATTAATGAACTCTTTGGAAAATGCAACATCTCGAACATATCGTACGTAGGCAGTGGCCTTGTATTGTCGGACCGGTTGTATGGGAGGGGGGGGGGGGTGGGTGCAATCGAATGATTGGGGGAAAGATCTTATATGTATTTCTTTAATTTTACACTGATTTTATTGTTTTGGCAATTTATGGGGGCGACCACAACCACCTCCCCCCCCCCCCCCCCTGTTGCCTACGTCACTGTCGTAGGCAAGGGGTTAGTTGCGATTTAGCAGCTGGATAGTTTCCAATGTTCTTGTTAGCACTAATGTAGCAGTGCATCTGTAGATTTGGATTGTCTTAAATACCCTAGTAACCCATACACATTGGTGTACACAGAGAGGCTTCCCACCTCTCTGGAGTACACAAGTCACTTTACGATGAATACGATAGCATACTTAAACTCTCTCCCTAACTTTGCAGTTATATTGCAGTTATTGATAAATGTCAAATAATTTAAATCATTAACTTCCTTAATTTGGGGCACAAACGCCGAAATATTGAGTGTTATGCTGAATGGCCATGTTACTTATTCTGGGACCCATAGTGTTTGGTATATTCATTAAGAAAGCCATTTTTGGTTTAGTTGTGCCCTCTGCTTAGACAACGAATTTGTTTTTACCATCACTTCTCACGAATATTGTTGATATCTTTGTTCTCGCTAGTTCATTGGTATAGCCACTGCAGTAGAAGGCCCCAAACCCGTCTGTGTCCCATGATGAATCACTGAATTCCACAATCATCACGCGCCCATCATGGTTGGGGTGACGGCTAGGATTGGGAGGGGCTGGTGCCGTGTCATGGGATGGGAGCCGTCCGTCCAAACTCAAACGTGGTCGCATTACCAGCAACGCTGCTGTAGCATTGATACTTTACCGTCTCGCCATTTACGTTGGCTTGGTTTACTGTCAAGATCGTCAGATGGAGATATTGCTCTAGAAAACCAATAAGAAGCGTATCATTATAAATATTTATACATTATGTAATTTACTAATTTTGTTAGGACCTCCAGACACCTAGAACTTTTAACCTTTTTTTTAAAATAAAGCATGTGAATGTTGTGCTTTGTTAAAATAATTCTTCAGTAGAGCGTTCTTCATCAACAGTTTTTAGGCAACACTTGTTTTTGTGTTAATTGAAATTTAAATGTGGACAATTTATAATTAGTTTTAACATTATTGAATAAATACTTGGCACAATACTGATTCCATTGGGATGTTTTGATACATACGTTAGCTGTTTATTAAACTGATTTTGATCAAACAGAGTTTACTCTGTCTTTAGAATGGTCTACTTTCACCAAACGCATAGTTTTTCATTACCTCGCACATTATTTGTGCTATCCCTTTATATCAAAATAAATCTGAACACGAGCCCCCTTTCCGCTGCAGCGATTACAATGAGCGTACATTTATAATGTGAAACTATAAATGATTACGCTGTCTTTTTTTTCCTCGAAATATCTCCTCGTTATGCCTGATTGTTCAGAATTAAACGAGCCTATAGGCCTTCTTAACTATTAAACTTAAATTTAAAATGTTATAACCTCACCTTGTGCGTGGGCAGCCAAATCCAGTGAGCAGAGTACAACCACTATGAGTACTTTTCCTAACTCCAGGGAACGGGTCTTCTCATGATGGTCATTCATCTTGACTGATTCACGAGAGACCTACCAAGAAGATACAGTAACAAATCGAAATATGCTTTCAAAATGCCGTATAATTACCGTATAATTATCTTCAAAGGTGCAACAATGAATGTGTCCTGTGATCTTGAGTCCCGCGATTTGGAATCTACAGTCGAAAAGAACGCGAACAGGAACTAAGACCGAAAATATGGATCTAGATAATTGTTAATCATTTATCAAATTGCAGGGCATGTATTCATCCAGAGTAAATACCGACACTCGTGACTTTGACTATTATATTATTATTTATTATCGTTATCCACGACACAAAACGATAAGGTCAAAATATTGTTGTTCGAGTTTCGGCGATGCAGTGTTTTTTGACCACTATTTCCTCAATCCATTCATTATCAGCAGTAGGGTATAATACCCCACAGCTGAATATGGGTTATCCAGCCGTTTTTATTTAATCACTAACCTTGTACATAGTTGCTGCATGTAAGATTTGTATAATTCTTTTATTTGTATAATTATATGAATCTTTTTGTATTGTTTTGATGCTGACTTTGTATACGGAAATAAAAACAAACAAACAATCGAC